>NDGN011450539.1:0-37706 GCA_002564285.1 Tympanoctomys barrerae
ACAGACAGACAGACAGACAGACAGAGAAGAGAGAATGAGAATTAAAGGGCAATGTCTTTAGTGAACATAAATGCAAAAATCCTCAACAAAATATTGGCAAACATAATGTAAAAAAATCATCAAAAATATCATACCCCATGGCCATGTAGGCTTCATACCAGGTATGCAAAGATGGATCAGCATAAACAAATCTATAAATGTAATAACCATATACACAGAAGCAAGGAAAAATGATCACTCAATCTTCTCAACAGACAAAGAAACAGCCTTTGAGAAAAGCATCTATTTTGTAACATCTATTCATGGTAAAACCTTGAAGAATAGGCATTTGAGGTCCTTATTGTCACTTGATAAAATCCCTTTGTGACAAAGCCACAACCATTCCCTCTAAAGTCAGGAACAAGAAGAGGATGTTAACTGTTCCCACTCTTTTTCAATATAGTTCTAGAAACCTTAGCCAGACTAATCAGGCAAGTGAAAAATAAAAGGGATATTTTTAGAAAGGACAAAGTTAAATTGTTATTTGAAGATAATATGATCTTCTACATAGAAGATGCCAGAAGCTCCATCAAAAGATTCCTAGAATTAATAACCACATTCAGTAGCATAAGAGGACACAAAACCAACACTGCAAAATGAACAGCACCTCTGTACACCAATAATATACTTACTGAGAAAGAAATTAGGAAAACAATACTTTTCACACTAGCATCAAGTAACATGAAATAGTAGGCATCAATCTAATCAAGGAAGTGAAAGTGCTTTGTGATGATAAACACAATACTTTGAAAAAGGACATTGGAGAGGACATCAGAAAGTAGAAATTATTGCTTGTTTGCAGAGTGTCAGAAAAATGGTCATACTTCCAAAACCGTAACACAGATAACCGACACAGTCCCAATCAAAATACCAACACATAGAACTAGCAAAAAGAACCTTAAAATTTATATAGAGCCAGGAAAGACTTAAAATAGTAACAATAATTCTGGGCAACAAGAAAAGACAAGAGGCATCAAAGTTCTGGACTTGAAGTTATACTACACAGCTCCAGTGATTAAAAAGCAGGATGGTACTAAAAAAAGCCAGATTGTGGATCAGTGGAGAAGGCCGTGGGGCAGGTGAAGAAAGGACTGCAGGGAGAGGTGGGGAGGGGTTAAGAAAAGGAGAGGAGATGCACTGTGTATATGTGCCAGCTCCACGTGGAAAGCAATCATGTTTTACTACCAGCATGTACCAATAAAAATATTTAAATATGTTTAAAAAGATATGTTCCTATAAGTGTAATGATTGAATTAAAGAGATTGAATAGTTTATAATAGGTACTAGACACATATTAAAAACGTGGTATATATTTTATTTCATTACATTTCAACATTGAGTTTAATTTCCAACATTGTGAAATCTGTATACTCAATATGCTTTTGTCCACTAAGTAAGAAACAATAAAGCCCATCGCTGGGAATCAGTAAGTTAATACAGAAACCAACATGGCATTCATTCAGATTTTTGCAAGCTATTGCACATTATTTGTGTACATAGAACTATCCTATAAATTTGTTGAAATAAAGGTACTTTTATTTCCCTCAGACATATTTTTAAGAAAACATCTGGCTTCCTCAAATTCCGTAAATAAATTTCAAGCTCAGACTTACCGGGGAGGAACGTGATGACCGAGACATCAGTATTGGGACGCTCTTCAAAGTCCGCCATCACCTGCGCGGACCCCTGCCGTGTGTAGCACCTCACGGAGGACTCGTGCTGGGTGTCTCCACTCCGGTGGATCACGGCGGCTATCCGCCTCTCGCCTTCGCTGCCAGTGTATACGCGTTCTTTGAACTGCATCTTAGGCACTGCAAAGCCAAACAAACTCATGGGTCGAAGTGAATAGAGGCTTTCTTAAGCTTCTATTGGCATTTCAGAAGATATGTTTGGTGAAGAAAACAGGAGAAAGGAAGAAAGAATTGCACCTCAGTCTGAACTCAGTCATTTGTCAGAAAAATGCTAAAAAGGTACCGAAACAAAAAACCTTAAGGTTTGTTTACATGAGTTGCTTAGTCCTGAAATTTTCAGAATTTCTTGATATGAAGAATACTAAATACTATGCATGCAATTATAGCCATAGTTTAAAACTGCGAATCATATTAGGAAAACTGACTGTGTATAATTATGAGGCAACATTTAAGCTGGATCAATGAAATATATTTCTCATTAATACAGGCTACATTCCTATAGCAATGTCAGACTATCATGTAAGAGTACTCAGGATTCCTTTATGATAAAAACCCTGAAGAAAATAGTGCTAAAAGGACCTTATCTAGATCTGATGAAGGCCATTGTGACCAACCCACCGACAATACCATATTAAGTGATAAAATAGTGAAAGTGTTCCTTGTCAAATCAAAAGCAATGCAAAAAGGACCACCATCACTGCTTCTATCCAACACAATTCTTAATTAGCCAGAACAGTCAGGCAAGAGAAAGACCTGAAAAGAGTATATGTAGGACAGGATGAGGTCCAAGCGTTACTTGCAGATGGTGTGGTCTTACCCCACAAGCCCCAAAGAGCTCCCCCAAAAGACATCTAGTGTTAACAGCCAAACTCAACAATTAGGCAGGATACAACATAAACACACAAAAATGAATAGTGTTCTTAAAGGCTAATCATGATTCATTAAAGAAGAAAGTAGAAAAACAATACCATTCAAAATAGCATGAGAAAAACCCCGTAGGTATCAACCTAACAGGAACCAAAAGACCTCTACACTGAAAATTACATCAAGCTTGAGAAGGATATTGAGCAGGACATCAGGAGATGGAAAGGTAGCTCCTACTCCTGGATGGGTGTGACCAATATAATACAAATGGCTATACTCCCCAAACTGATATCCAGATTTAATGTAATTCAAATCAAATTGCAGAATTTCTCACAGATCTGGGCAAAGCAACCTGAAATGTACATGGATTGAGAAGAGACCCAAGATAGCAAAAGCAAAGCAGGTGACATTAAAATCCTAGGTCTGACGTTATGCTTAACAGATATGGTGTCTAAAACATAACCATACTGGCAGAAAAGAAATGCTGAACAGAGCAGAAGAGGGCATCCCAGGCACACATCAGATCTAGTCTTTGACACAGAGGCCAACAACAAAGAGGAAAGATAGACTCTTTACTAAATGGTTCTGGGGAAAAAAAAGATATCCACATGCAGAAAACTGAGACTAGATTCATATACCTTACCATGTGCTAAACTAAACTTAAAATGAATCAAAGATATAGATGTAAAAACAGGAACAGTTATTCTGCTGGAAGATAAAACAGAACTCCTGAAGACATAGGCATAGGAAAGGACTTTCTGAATAGAAACTCAAGGTCAAAACAAATAATACTGAGAATCAGCACATGCGATCATACAAAATTAAATGGCTTTTGCACAGCAGTAGAAACAAGTAACAGAAGAAAAACTTACAGAATGGAAAAAATCACCAACTATTCAGAAAGAGGCCTAATATATAGAATATTTAAGGATCCCCTCAAAACAAAAGACTTGATCAAAATATGTTAACTGAAATGAGTAGAACTTCTCAGAAGTAAAATGGCCAACCAAGACATGAAAAAATGTTCAACATCATTGGACATTACATAAGTGCAAATTAAAACTACACTGAGATGCCATCTTACTCCAGAAAGAGTGGGATGCCATCAAAAATTTTTAGTAATAACAAATGTTGCCAAGGTTATGTTGAAAAAGAAATTACAGTACATTGTTTGTGGGAACATAAACTGGTGTAACCACTATGGAAACCAGTGTAGAGACTCCTCAAAAACCTAAAAAGTGGAAATTCCATTTGACAAGTGGTCCCACTTATCAGAATCTTCTCAAAAAAGTTCAAGGTATATTGCAAAGGTACGTGCATACTCATATTTATAACTGCACAGTTGATATTAGCTACACACTGGAAACAGTATATGCCCACCAAGAGGTGAATAGATAAATGTGGTGCACACATTTATGCACAATGCAATTCTGGGGTGCCATAAAGAAAGATAAATGCTAGGTGTTCCTAAGCAAATGGTTAAGCTGGTCCAATATGGCTGGTGTTCTCATGTAGAAGGGAAAACTGGATGCAGAGACAAATATAGATGGAAAAGGATATGAAGAAAGAGATAGGGACAAGATGACCATTTGTTAGCCACTGAGAAAAAGCCTGGAGCATCATTCCCTGGCCATCCTTAGAAAGAACCAATTGGGCCAACACTTTCATTTTGGCTTATAGCCAAAAGCTTTAAGACAATACATTCTTGCAGTTTAAGCCATCAAGTCTAAATGGCAACACTAGCAAATGAATATAGGTGTCCCATTCCTGTATATAATACTCATTCTCCTTCTCGTTTACGTAAACTCTAGCTTACCATCCTACTTAACCAGGTATAGTTCATAAGTACTCACAATCAGAGACAGAGTCATTTATGGACACTATGGCCTTGCTGGGCTCGCCGAGGGCAGCATTCACAGGCATCCGGAGCACCAGCTCAAATTTCTCAATTCCTTCCAGCACTGGCTGTCCGAGGTCATCCAGAATGGTGACACGGACAGTCTGCATGTTGACTCCAGGGGCAAAATCTAAGTTACGACTGATTCCCACGTAGTCTGTTCCAGCTATGATAGTAGCAACACAATCGTTTAGTGAGAAATAAATTTTAAAAAATAGTAGAAATAAATTATATAGACACACAGACATTTTTTCTTGAACAACCCAGTTCTGTTCCTGTGAGTAAGCCATTAGATGAATTTATCACTGGCCGAGGAACTACATATAGTATGGACACTACGATATTCAGAACAAAGAAATGATCAAAGGAAACTCCAACTTGATGACTTGGTTTTACTCACATGACTCTTCCATACAGTACTGTAATGCATAACAGAACATAAAATTATAGTCCTGTACAATGCAATCAGCAAAACTTACAGCAGCACTTCAGTGTAGAAGAAGCCACCATTAGGCTGCGCTGCTCAAATTCCAGCATCACAAGTCCAAATGCGAACCACAAACCTGAGTGATGGGTGGTAAGTCCTCACAGTCCTCACTTGATTGTAACTCCAAATAGTCATTTTATATCACATATATGTCAGTCTTATAAATCATATATATGATATATAGTCTTATATAGAAGGTGTAAAGATCATATATATGGATAGATGTGTAGATATAGGATATACAAGATTATACATTATGTAAGATACATATTATGAATAAGATCATATATATTACAATAAGATATCTATATATATGTAGATACATAAGATCTATCTATCTACCTATGAAATGAGGGAAAAGCTTTACAGATGCGGAGCATTTACAGAGATGGTAAGAAGAGGGAGAAGGAGGCAAGTAATGATGTATATTTGCAAGATACTTAAATATCATTCGATTCCTGTGAGGCAGTCATCATGAATGTTTTGCAAAAAGTCATGTTGCTCAACCATGTAGATTTCTTGAGTAGAAAACTAATTCATGCAAACATAGAATTAGCATTTAGAGCCTATAAATAAGATTTACCGTACAACTTAGCCTCTAACTCATAGCCCTTAAATGTCTTTTCCCACTACACTAAAGAAATCTTAGATGCACCTATCACATAGTAATAATTTCAGGGAAAAAAAAATCATCCAGCACGCTTCACAAGGGTTGAGTGTAAGTTAGGGTGGGCATTTCCCGCCCTAATGATTTTGGCCGTAGAACATCTGGTGTCAGGCTAGTAGCTGCGGAACAGGCACAAGGGCTGAGGTCAGACATGCTCACCGTCTGCAGAGGGCGGGTCCGTTTTCCGAGATCTCACTGTGACGCTGGAAGGCCTGGAGAGATCGGTGCCCACTCTCCACACCCGCACCTCCACGTATCCAGCGCTCTCGTCCACAGAGTAGTGCACGTCCCCGAAGTAAAAGGTAGGCTCTGTGGAGAGGGGGCAGGACAGCTGTAGTCTTTCCCGTCAAATGCCACCAGAATTCCAGAGTCAGCACCATCTTATGTCCTCTTACTCTTGCCTTTCAGTAAGTTAACTTCTCTTTATCGTGTTCACTATCACTGCTTAGAAACAAACTACGTTTCCATCTTGAGGCCTAAGAATTCTTTTATTTCCCATATGTGGGATTACAAATAGCTTCTAAATACACCTCCTGCAAGTTTAGATGGACAAACAGGACCAAATGAAACACAACACTCAAGACTGATCATCTTTTTATTTGTTCATTTATTTTTATTTTAGGGAAGGGTCTACAGAGTGATCTGGGAATCATTACTAGATTGGATTTGTAGTGTTTCGCCTATTTACAGCCTCCCAAGAGCTGGGATTACAGGTGTGCGCCACCACGCCCAGTCCCAATTGCCATTTTAGTGCACCCCAGGGGTGGAGCTGGCACGGCAGGCCCTGGGATCAAACACCTGGCCCCTGAGCCTGCTTGTAGGTGCTTTAATCTGCTGAGCTATTGGGCCAGGCCTGATCATCTTTTTAAAGTTTAGCGTGGGTGCACACTTTATCATCTCCTCTCAAGTTTTCATTCAGTAACAGAGATGCTGCTGTGTGCATTAGACTGCCTTCTAGTTCATTGGATTCGGACTTAATCTGATGTAGTTAGGTCAGTTCTTAACCATGATAATTAGAACCTATTGGCATAATTAAACTGAGTGTATGTGATTACCAGTCCTGAAGGCTTGAGAGAAACCTAGGTTTGATGGCTGGCTATCTATTGTTTTGTTTTTTTAATTTTATGTACTTGGTACAGGGTCTCACATAGTGAGACTTGGGCTCATAGTGATCCTCCTATTCCCAGCCTCCCAAGCACTGGGATTGTAGGCATGCTGCACCACACCCAGACTGGATCACTGGCTCAGCAGGCCTGGGGAGGCAGGGCCTGTCTGGTATGCAGTACCAGGGATCAAACCCTGGTCCCTGAGCTCACCTAAGCAGGCACTTATTCCGTTGAGCTATCTCATGGGCCCTTACCTGTAGTTTTGAAGCTCTTGTATACCCATTGAGATTTCATTAAGAAGTTAGACTTGTACTAAAGCATGAAAATAATGTGACATAGGTCAAGATAGGGTTCACACTTTGGAACTCTGCATTTCTCTCCAGTATTGGTGATGAATTTGAATTGATTTATTGTTTTCCATTTGAATCTCTCTGTGACCAACAGTTTACTTTGTGATGTAACTCCCAGAGGTTTGAAGTATGATAGATGATTATTAAAGGAAACTGAGAGATTTGTAAACTTATTTCTTAAACTTATTTCCAACTATAATTGGCTCATAGGAAATTGTAAATACTCTACACTTCCCTTGTTATGGGCTTATTGAAATACCAATTATTAACAAAGTTAAAAATCGAGTGGTACACAAAGTGACCAGCCATTTGACGTGAGACATTCTAGTCATTTGTCTCTAGTTTCACAAGATTCAAGAAGAATGAATCTAAAAGGACATGCAGTTTATATCACTGATCTTACAGTACATGGTTATTAAGGAGATCATACCATCATTCAGAGAAGCTGACTAAATCCTCAAGTACAAAAACATCAGGCAAAATTCTGCAAGAATGGTTCGCAAAGACACTGTGGAAGCCAGAGGAAAAGAAACCTCTGTGTGCTGCTCAAGTTAGATTTGCACTTTTATTTTCCTACTGGCCAAACTTCACTAAAATTGGCATTTTGTTTTCTTTGCTTCCTCATGTGGTCAATATGATAAAAAGCATACAATTGCCCCAAACTTTTGAATAATACAAAATCTACCCTGGAAATTTTGTGTATTTTGGTTTAGCAGGTGACAAATTTGCCTACTGCATGGTTTCCCTCCCTCTCTCCCTCTCTTCATCCCCGTTCCTTCCTTCCCTCTCTCTCTCCCTCCCTCCCTCCCTTCTTCACCTTGGGCAGTACTGGAGCACCTGAGTGAATGTGTACAGATGAAGGGGTTATCTTACCAATGCAGTCAAAGCAGACCTGGACCACAGGTTAGTGCATTCCTTACATTTCTTGTGTCTAAGGAGGGGGCAAGGGTGAACGCAGAGAAACTCTGAACACTCTTACTCTGACCAGATGGCCAAATGAGGACATCTGCCTGTATTCCAAGGCTTTTATAATTACTGTGGAGGTTTTATCACCTGCATGCAAAAAGTTGTCTCTTTAAATTTCTTCCCCTTCCTGGCAAATTGCATCACCACACAGCTTAGTTCCTCAGAGGGAGAGACTGTGACATGTGGTAAGGAAGGACTCCCTGCTCCTCACAGATCCCATGAGAACCAGTGAAAGAGTACAAAACCACGCGTGTGATTTCATCCATGAAACAGCAGAGGAGGTATGGATTAGGGCAAAGTCGTGTTTCGCATGTGTGGGCTCAGATTTCATTCTGCCAACAAGGGGCTTTACTTTCTACTTTAAAGCATAGTTCATACAAAACAGGGAGTCTGGTATAGTACTTTCAGGATCTACATCCCACGTGCCCTTCAGAACGGTGCTGGCAATAACAGTTACCGTATACAGATACGGACTTCATATTGGGAGAGAGAAAGGGGAGCAGCAGGGTGGATGGCACAGGCGACAGCGCCGTCGACCCCGCGTCGTGACCGCGTGGGCAGTCTCAGCACACAGCCTTCTGTGTGGAAAGTGTACTGACACTGATCGCCAGCAGCGAGTAGGAGGGCGATGAAAACAGAGCTGTGCTACTAAATCCTCGCTCTGATATAGCATTTAATAGAATTGGAATGTTAAGGAACTATTCCTTAAAGGGAAGGAAGCTCTTTGTTAGTCATAGGTTTAAATTATTTATGATTTTTCTCCTTCTCTGTGCTCCACTCTGTGCTTCTTTTCTAAGGAAGACTAAAAAATTGGTCAAATAAACAAATGGAATTATTACAGCTACAATTTGAGGTGACTATTATGAGATTAAAACACAATTCAATAGTCTCTATGACACAACAAAACAAACAAAACCCCTTAGTTTAACTACCTAGTTTCTTGAACTATGAATAAGAAAGAAATGGCCCAATAATCATTTGTATATCTTCTTAGTGTAGATGAATGAGAACCAAAAATGTTGATGGAATCTCTAAAATTTGAATATATTTACCATTCTTTATTCAAAACTTTGTGCAATATGAATGAATTACAGATCCTTCTACCACTCTGACAACTCATAGCTGTCACATTAAAGAAGGCAAGTTGTGTCTGAAACATTTTAATTGGATCTGAGCAAGCAAAAGAAAGGGATAAATGGACAAACATGATTAACATTGGAAGACAACTATGCAAAATCCAGAATAATTGCTTAAATAGCAAATAATTATTATTTATGAATATAATTTTATACCTCTTCTTTGGTAAACCTTTCTTTCAGCCGAAGCACTTGTTTTATTATTATTTTTAAAATTAAACAAACTGAAAATCTTTGCAAATCAGTCATGGAAATACTTAATTACAATTAAAGAAAATTATAGAAAACCTATTTAATTCTCTAGTTAAGCTCTTAACTACACCCTGGGTCTTGTACGAATTCAAGCTCACACACCTGGCAGAGAAAACTGCCAGAGGCTGACGGGACTTCAAATGAGAACCCCATCTAGTAGAGCTGCATGTCCGGCCGCCCACACCCACACAGTGCCACAGGGCAGTCACTCCTCATCACCACCACATTGCCACCTCATGGCCACCTCCTGAAGGTGCTCCACAGTGCATGATTATTTCCTCTGCAGAGGAAAGACAATCATAGCAAATTGTGTGTAAGGAGCATGAGGAGGCTTTTAATTGTATTAGGGAAGACTGTGAAATTCCTAAAGGAAGTCAAGACCTACTCTCCAGCATTTGTGGTCTTACAATTTTAAATCAAGTGTGCAGGTGGAAGGTAAAAGAATCATTAGTAGGACTTTCAGAACTGGAAATGCTCTCACTCCACACAGCACAGACAGAAGGACATCTACTCCTGCAAATATAGATGGAAGGCTTGAAACCTAAGCTGGACATTTACCTTCAACAAGGTACAAAGAAAAAGTTTCTTTTCCCATTGGGAAAAATATGAACTTTGTGTGTGTGTGTGTTTGTATGTGTGTGTGTGTGTGTGTGTGTGTGTGTACTGATGTTTACATTTAAATTGTGTCTCATGAGATGAAAGGAAAGCTTGCCAGGAGTAATTGCTACCTGGAGCCAAGTCTTATTTACTCATGTGTACAACAGCCATCAGTCAAGTATGCTTTCAGGTCTAACATGTTTGGTTAGAAGTGAGCTGAGTAAGAGCTTGTCTGCTGTCTTTGGTTCAGTAATGGAAATAATAAAGGAGCCTCCCAAGTGTCACCAACTCAGATTCCTACCTAGAGCTTTGGACTTTGGTAGCTTGTTATCTACTCAGCCATCTGCCCAGACTCTAAAGATCAACTTTTTCCAACCAGAGTCAGCAGTCAGGTCCACCCCAGTCCTCTGGTTTCTCTCTACCTCGCCATGCACCTAGATGTATGCAGCATCGTTCGCCATTTGAATTCCCCCACTAAAGGCAAACACTTCAAGTTCAATTCCTAATATAAATATAAATATGTAATATATATTGCACATATATACTCCATTTTATGATATATGTGACCACAAGATAATTTTATATGCATGCACACAAACCACACACACACACACACACTCATACACATACACACACTCTAATTTGAAAAAAAAAAAAGAACTAGTTGAACTTTGCTGCCAAGAGTGTCTCTGTAATGCCATATCATATATTCTTCCTTGGGCTTTAGCTGCATGTGATAACAAGTTAAAGGCAATCAGTTGTTTTTTTCTGGTAGTTTTGAATAGTTTCCCTTTATCTTAATATATTCTGTAATAAAAGAAAGGACTATGATTAAAATAAGTAGATTAAAATCAGAACAGAATATCATTATGGTAACCATGTGTTTGTCCTGATCTCTAAATCAGGAGACAGGCAGTGAGTCCACTCTGATGGGTCATAGGAGGCAAGCTAAAGCATAACTAGTGAAAATAATACAAAGTTTTCAGACATCAAAAATGAAGTTTCAGCCATCTACAAATGCACACTAGAAAATTATAATATACACCATAAAAATAAGTTCAAATAACTGCCAGTGCAAGAAATTATGTTGAGAAAAAAAAAACCCTGCAAAATATGCTGTCAAACCCAAGTAACAACTGGTAACAAGCATAAATAATGATTATAACTGATTTTTCTTTTTTAATATATTTAGTACAGGGTCCACAGGGTCTCACTACATAGCTCAAATTCGTAGTGATTCTCCTGTTTTCAGCCTCCCAAAGTATGGGATTATAGGCACGCACCACCATGCCCAGTCTCAATCACTGTCTCAGCACGATCCAGGGGCAGGGCCCACATGGCACTCCAGGGATTGAACCTTGGCTGCTGTAATTGAACCCTGCGTTTTTCTATTTAATGTAGATAGAAACTAAAATTTTTGATCACATTATAGAGAGTATAGATGTGAAAGTGCTCAGTATCCAAATTAGTTTAATATCACTGTCATTTTCAAGAGGGTAAACTTTGTTATACAGGTAGTTAATATCTTTGCTGAAATTATACGAACCATCACCAAAATGACAGAAACCAAAGGCGAAAAACCTCAAAGGGGAGTTTCTCAACAAGAAGCTAAGAAAGAGAGAAGCTAGCAAGATTCATAAGGGAAAGTCAACAGACAGCTCCAATAAATGCGTAATTAGAATAAGTACAAAAAAATTTCCTTTTTAAAACAGCTTACTAGCTTAGATTATAAAACAAAACTACTTCTCATTTATAAAAGATAGTTTACAGCTATAAAACAAAACTAAGATAAGTGTAAAAATATGTAGATACAAATGGATATAATAGGCTAAAAGAAGACCATTTAAAAAGTTCATTATAACTTAAATCAAAATCTTTAATGAAGAGAAAGTCTACAATCCACCAAATTTTATTATTACATTGAATTAATGTTGATGTACATAAAGAAAAATTGACAGGATTATAAAAAATATGGACTAGAAGTGTAGTAGAATTTTATTGTACAAATGTCAGAGAACGATGGAGGAAGCAGAACAATGTAATAAAAGGAAGATGTAACATGTCTTCTGTCTAAGGTGATGGCGCATCTCTGCCTCCCAACATGAATATCTAAAAATAAATGAGATCTTCCATAAGACTACAAGAAGAAATCTAAAAGCAAGCGGAAGACTTGGGGAACAATGTAAACACGCAAGTTTCTGAAAAGAAATTTGAATTTTTATAAATAAATAATTTTATTACTTGGAAACAAAAATTAGAAAACCCATGAGATTACATAAGATTGGCAGAAGCTAAAGAATTTGACACAATTCTCAGATATTGCTGGTGAGAGTGATTTTTTAAAATATAAAAATTAAAAGGGCCAGCCAGATATTTTAGCAGATTAAAGCAACTGCGTAGGCAGAGGCAGGGACTAAGGTTCAATCGCCGGCCTGCCATGCTAGCCCCGCCCCTGGGGCGCACTGAGACAGGGATTGAGACTGGGCATGTGCCTGCCTGTAGTCAGGAGGATCACTATGAGTCTGATCTGTGTCGTGAGACCCTGTGGACCCTGTCCTAAATACATTGAAAAAAAAGAAAGAAAAAAGAAAATATAAAAATTAAAATACAAAAAGATAAAAATTTCTTTCAAGAGCAATTTTTTAAAACATACCAACTGTGAAGTTGAAACTGTATATACAGTCTAACCTAGTCACTCTAGGTTGTTATTATTCCACCATTAGGTATTTACTGTACAGCGTTTCTGCACACAAGTACATTGAACATTATATTATTTATACTTACAAAGAAGGGAACACTCAATGTCATCAGCAGGTGAAAAGATAACTACAACTCTTCTAAAGGCCTAAAATGACCAGATCTTCAACATACAGTGCTGATGTTTTTAAAAGGCAAGTTGCAATAGATAGAGATCTGACTCATGATATTGCTTCTCTTGGGGACTATGCGGGTTACGAGACAGTAGCAGAGACCTCGGTTTTTATGTATAGTGTTTGATGCCTCTAGTGGATTAGAAGTGGGCTGGGATTTAGTGCAGTGAGAAAGCACATGTGTTTAACATATACAAGGCTCTGGAATCAATCCTGAGTAACAAATAAATAAATCAATCTGAAGCAATTATGAAAAATGGTAACATTATTTAATTTTATATGGGAGGTATATTTTGTTTTATTCATTTTATATTTTTTCTGAGAGGAAATTTTTGATTAATACAGTTATACAGAGGTATGTATACAATTATTCTCTTTTAATTTTTTTTTTTTGTGGTACTGGGGTTTGAATTCAGGACCTTGCACTTGCCAGGCAAGTACCTATTCTACTGAGGTATCTCCCCAGCCCTTAAAAAAGTATATTTTAAGAAAATGAAAGAAAAAAATCAAGAATATATGCTCAAGTGTTAATTGACTATTTATTAAGGATATTTAGGATTATGAAGACATTTCATTTTCTTTCCTATGTATTTCTGACATGGTAAGCCACTTTATTCATTGCACATTTAAGTTTTTAAAGGTATCATTTATTTTTTGTAGATAGGAAAAACAAAGAAGAGGAAAAAAGAACTTGAATTCTCTCCTTTGAATATTTAAAAAATGTTTTAAAATAATTTTGCCTTCCCCATTTTCTTTCAAGAAATACTTCAAATACATAAACATACATTCTTTAAAATGACCTCTTATCTAGTCTTTGGGAAACATTTTCAAAAATGCTGAAAACCTGATTTTTCAAAGTACTTTTAATGGGAAAGCTTAAAAAGCATATATCATTTAAATGGCATGTTTTGACAACGTTTTCTTGCCAACTGTAATTTTCTAAGAACAAAGAAAGGCTAGTAAATGCTTAGGATGCTGATGTCAGAACCTTGCTAAGAGTTCAGTTGATAGTGTACAGCAAACCTTTCCACACATGCATGATGGCATCATGGGTTCCACACCATTCCAGTTGCACCCCAAATTCTGTTCTGTTCATGTAAATTCCAAATAAAATAGAGATAACTGTCATCAAGATGTCACACCACTTCTACAGCATGCAACAAAACTTCGTAAGTGTTCTCCACTCAAAAACTGTTATGTTCCCTGCCTTCTAGGATTCCAAGAGACTATTTTAAATACTTACATGTATTTTTTTACCCTCAATTCTCTCTTCCTCCCCTTTTCCCACTCTTTCTTCTCCCTCTGTTTTCTTTTTTTTTTTGGCTCTGGGGAATAAGCATAAGAGGCATAGAATGTAGTTTCAGCCACTGTTGTGCTGTGTTCTGGCCCGGCCCGGCCCACCCTGTTCCACCCCATTTTGAAAGAAGGTCTTGCTAGGTGGCCCAGGCCGGCCTCAAACTTGCCATCCTTCTGCTTCAGCCCCCACAGCAGCTAGACCTCTAGGAAGGAATCATCATGCCTGGCAGCAATTATTCTTTAAAAATAAAAATAAAATAAATTATTCTTTAGGGCCATGTTTCCCAAAGCTGCACATGGACCCACATTTCAAATCCAGCCAGGATTTTTGAACTATTGATTCTTGGGGTCCTACTTCAAATCAACAAACTCCAAATTTATGATACAGATTTTAACTCATTTCTGGTGAACTCATACATATAGGGGCCTGAGACTTATCGGCAGCTAGTGTGGGACAGCACAGGAGCTGAGTGATTGCAGTGGACGACAGCTGCTACAATGCCACGGTTTTGAGGTGTGAGGTGGGCACGCACAGGAATCTGGGGGAGCGTGTGAGCTGGGCCTTAGAGACTAAGATTTGATGCCAGCAAAGGTCAGAGTATCTTAGGTGGATGGAACAAGAGGGCTGATGGGGTGTGGATGGAGAGGAGGGAACTCTGGGAGAGAGCAAGTGACGAAGGAGGAAGTAGGAAAGCCAGGGTGGGAGCCAGCCCGGGCAAGTTCCTGAATTCCGTGGCAAGATCTATGAAGGGAAGAATTGCCACTAATTTTAAGCTGCAGGAGACACACTGAGAGATCAAAAGTTGGATTGCAAAAGAGAACTCTAGAAGCAGAGTGGCATAATTAAAAAGGGCTTAGAAACTGGGGAATCATTCCCAGGAAAGGGCAGTCCAGAGGGATTTGCTAGTGAGGTTTTTAGCTGAGGTGTGGAAGAGGGAATCCTGGAGAAACACGTCATGAATAGAATGACAATGTTTTGAGATCAAGTATGTGTGGAGAACAATGTCAAAGTGAACAATGAAGGGAGATGATATCCAGCTTACCCACCTGGGCAGCTTTGTAACTGTGAACGATACCCATGATGTCACTCATTGTGCCCTTGCCAACCAATTTTTCTTATACACAACTTATTAATTGTTCCTACCAGTACATGTTTGTAGTACATCACAATTTCTCCATGAGAAAATCATGTGGCAGTTACACTTGTGTATCTGATTTATTTCACTTCACATCCTTCTCTAGAAGCATCCTTTTTCCTACAAAGGCCTCAAGTTTATCCTTGTTCCTGGCAGAATAGTTTATGATGTACAAACACATTTTCTTTTCTGTGCATCTGCTCATGGACATGCACATCTCTTCTAAGATGTAGCCATGCTACGGCGTGCTGCTAGGCCCATGGGACGCGTGTGTCACCACAACAGGAGGCCTGGAGCTCTTTCAGGCTTAGACCTAAAAGTGGAAAAGCTGGGTGGAAAGGAATTTCTAACTTTAGTTTTTTGAGGAATGTCTTTTCTGATTTCCACAGTGGCACAATAGTTTACCTAGTCTTGTCCTTAACTTTCATTCATTATCTTTCCCAGTCTGCCCTCTTGTGTGGATGAATTTCCTTAAAATTGTTTGGGCACAAGTATCAGTGCATTTACAATTTACATTTATGCTGATGGAAGACTGCACGAGGGCCGTCCCTCCCTGGATCACTGATGACCAGTGTGGCCTTGTAGCTTCCCATCTGTAAAACTAGGGCAGCGAATTGGTTTTGGAGATTTAAGGAGACAATATATTTAAAAGGCTTAAAGGGATGCGTGGCATGTCACAGGACCTCTGCAACTGTTCATCTTTATGGTCATTACACAGTGCAGATACTGTCTGACTATTATCTATTTTGTTATATCTAAAAGTGAGTATGAAAAAGATGAGACAATGTCTTGCATATATGGAAAAGGATATTTACTGCTGTGTTTTTTATTTCAACAAAAGCTTAAAAACAACTGAAATGCTCATCAGTAGGGGATTGTTAAACATGTTAAATCTATAGGATAGAATATTATAAGCACTAAAGGGGTGAGCAGGGTTTGTGAGTGAAAGTAAAGTTGTTTATGATATATTATTATGTGAAATAAACATGCTATAATACATGCAGCCATAGAACAACAACTTTTTTAGTACTTTCAGAGCATCTGATATTCTTTCTTTCTACCTAGATGTACTTGTACAGACTCAGTCTTCCTTAGAGAGGGAAACACTATTTGTAGGTACTTACTATAATCACCCCCATTTTACAGAGTAGGAAATAGAGGCTCAGAACTTTGAAACGATTGCAATTGTATGACCTTAACCTAATAACAATTGCTTCCGATAATAACAAAAATGTGTGCACATGACTGTTGTGTGTAGAAAGGTCCCCATGAAACTACAGCGGCCTGAAGGGAGGAACATGGCTTTGGAAGGCGATGACCAGATTGTTCTTATTTATGTGGTACACCCACACTTAGTGCTCATCTAATAGTTTTCTAATAAAAATTATTATTAACTATAATCATTAGTAAGCAGAGATTAACCTGTTTAGTCTGTCTTTTTTAAACACAATCTCAAAATATTTTGCTTAAGAAAGATATTATAGAGCAAAACATCTCTCTTCTGATAAGGTCTTTGAAACATGCTTCCTGGGTCCTGGCATCCTTACCAAATTGCTGCAGGCTTTCACAGTGTGGAGGACGCGTCTGCTCTCTACACAGCTGAGCAGTTATGGCACTTTTGAAAAATCATTACCTAGGTATCCCAGGACCTTTCAGAGTCTGTGTCTCTCCCCACCCTTCCTCATAGCCTCCTTCCAGTGGACACAGTCTAACACATCTTGTCTCTCCCCACTGCTCCCTTCCCCTTTCATGCTGTAGCTAAGGACCCTCCACATGTGCATCTCCCTGGGAGATGGAATTCCCCACAGGCAGTGAGCATGGGCTGCTTGTCTACCAACTCTGGCAGAAGCATGAAGGCTGCTGTGGGGACATAAATTATGACTGGTGACTACTTCAATATAATCTAGCGAAAAGCAATCACTTTGAGGCCAGCCAAATAGCTCAGCGGATTAAAGCCCCTGTAAGCAGGCTCATGGGCTTGAGGTGCCATGCTGGCCCCACCTCCGGGGTGCTGAGACAGCAATTGAGACTGCGTGGTGCACACCTGTAATCCCAGCTGTTGGGAGGCTGTAAACAGGTGGATCACTACGAGTCTGATCTAGTAGTGAGACCCNGAACACTCTGTAGACCTTTCCCTAAAATACAAAACAAACAAACAAACACAAAGCAATCACTTTGTCCATAAGCTCAGTGGGTACGTTAGAAAACTGGATAACATCATAGCTAATAGAATGAAAGTAATATAATAGCCACATTTACTATCTTCATCCACAAACCATATTGGAATCTCTGGAATCATTTTTACATTAACTTTTATTTGTTTGTTCAGCCTTGAAAGTTAATTATTTTTATCTGTTGCTTATAAACGAAGTGAATGCGGGGGTCGAAGAGGTTAAATAACTTCCTCAAAAAAGTAACTAGTTTGTGACACAAGCAAGATTCAAATATGAGATACTGGTACTATCAAATTTGTGTATTTCTCATAAAGTAGCTCTTTACCTAAAAATGGTTTAATAACTGGATAAATGATTATTTACATCTATTTAGATTTTTAGAGTATTGTCTTTAGAGATACTTGTAAAGAGAGTCTGGCTAAAGAGAAAGAGGAGCCTTGTAGTCTGTGTAGCAGACAATAAGAATACATTCTATATATCTGTATTTCTGAGATGTGAAGATACCTTTCTTAACTAAAAAACAAGACAATATCATCTTGGATGAAGGAAAGAACATTATCGGGCACTTTATGCTTTTTGTCCATATCTTTAAAGCCATCATTGCTCCTGAAATTGCTAATCACCAATCAGAAACTTCTGATTTTACAGATTTTACATGTAGATTTTTATCCTTGCTGACTAAAGTTCACTTAGTGAAGTGTCAGAATCAATGGCAACTTTGGCAACAGAGTGATTTATCTGGGAATCCCAACAGCTGACAGAAGACAGGCCATGACTAATAACGTGTTAAGCACAATCTGTGTGAGGTCTCAGGCCTCACGTGGTTGACATTCAAAAACAAATAATGTTAACCACAGACGGCTTAAGAATCTAGACTTGAAACATGCCAACAGGTGACCGAGGAAGAGACTCCATTTATACTTGAATGAATGTGGTCCACTCAGGTCAGGACCTTGCTTTCCTGGGGCAGGTTGCTTACTATGGTAATAGCCGTCAGTTTTGTTGTACTGCTTCCCTGATAGAAATGGGAAAAAAATCGTTATCTTCTTAGTCCTCTCAAGGTTACTGTAAAGTGTCTCACACTGGAAAAGTTAAATATTTGGGTCTTAGACTTCTGGTCTGCAATATTTCAAATATATAGGATTTCTGGCTGCAATCTACTTGGGCAACAGGAAGTCAGGTTGCTAAGCTTTCAGGCCGGTGTGTGTTCTTCCGCCCTTGCCGGAGATGCATGGCATTCACGTCACCATGCTATGTACCAGTTGGCACATAATTCTCTCACTTATGCAACCCAGTCAAATGCTGAATGTCTGCATTCTTTATTGGAAAAAGAATAGTTGCTTCTTCTCAAGGATACGTGAGATTTAGAAAACTATTCTTGCCTCATAAATTATGACTAAAGATTCAACCATAAACTAAGATGATAAAAAGATGTAAAAAAGGCCTGACTACCCTATAATTTCTCCTATCCAGATAAAGTGTGCTCAGTAAAATGCTCTGACCCTAGAGCTAACACCTTGTTTAATCATTTAAACCAATTTATTAGCCTAATGATTAACCACTTAATTTACAGGAAATAAAATTTAATATTTTTAAAAATAAAATAAATAGAACCATATTATCTCCTAGGGTATAGATCAGAACCCTGAGTTAAGACCTAAGGGATGCCATGGTGGACGGCAGAAAGCCTCATGGATAAAGGCAGCCCAAAGAGGAGATGAGCAATAGAATCGGACAGCTCACAGCCAGCTTATGAGGGAAACTGAGGCTGAAGCAGGGCAATATAATGTTGCTACAAAGCCATTGAACACACCTGCTCATGACTGAGCATAAGTTGGAGCAAGCAGAGGTTTCCAGAGCAATGGCCAGCCCTAACTGCTGACTTTGGAAGGAGACTAACTTGAATTTCAGAGGTTCTAGCAAAATTCAAGAAAGCTGTCAAGAACACATTTTCCTCTCTCAAGTACTTGCAAGATGAAAATAAGATAACCACACTAAATAAGGAAAAGAAAGCTTTCTACCTTTTGCCTGAATTTGATTATAGAAGTAGCACATTGTCATAAGAATATTAGGAAACGTGCCATGCCCACCTAAATGCCTCCATGCATTCAGCACTCACTTTTCATTTATAGAGCATTTGTCAGAGAGGAGGCAGTGTGCTCCATGCTGGGAGAACAACGCAGACAAAGCCCTTGAGCGCAAAGAGTTACCAGTGGGGTGCTTGAAACAGGAAACATATCCATGCATTGCACTCTTTACTGGTCGCCAAATATATTGGTGTGCTGTCTTTTACAGATATCAGGTAATTATTCTTCACAAAAACCTTAGGAAGCAGATGCTATTATGTGAAACGGGTATAGAAGAGTTAGGCAACTGTCCCAAAATGATTTACCTTACACAATAGATATTCAGTTCAACATCAGGCAAGGTGGCTGCCTCTCCATGCACAAAACAACTCTAACCGCTTGAATGGTGTTATCCAATTTTACCACTTTGTTGCCAAAGCTTATCTTTCTCCTCACTCTTTCTCCTCCATGCACAGTTATCACATCGAATCTCCCTTAATCCTGCCTCCTCTTTGTCCACCGCCATAGTCACCACTGTTTGATCCTAGTTTCTCCTTTCTTCCTTTCACTTGAATAACAACTTGACTCTGTCCATTGTCTTCACGTGCCAAGATCAGTGATTTTGAAACCTACCAGGGCAGGAATTTATCCTTCAAAGCTCCAGAAATACTTGCTCCAAGTTAACCTGTAACCTTCTCATGGCAAAATCCAGCTGCATATTGCAAATCTTTGTCTTTATCTCTGCAGAACCTAATATTGTGGGCCACCACTGTCTTCGTGTCCCCTATCCCTTTCTCTCAGTGATACTGCTCTTGTTTGGTTCTCTCATCTCTTTCCTTTCCTCCTGTTCATTGTTGCATTGTTCTTGGGAATGAAAAAGAATAGGAAGGTGGCCATAACATTCTCTTTGGGTCTATAATTAGCAGCTGGATTTTAAGATATTATATGAATTAGTGAGGTAAAGATCAAAGAGGTGCAGTGGGAGGAATTTCCGAGCAGAAGCAGCAGCTCATTAGATGGGAAGAAGACAAAGAGACCACCTTATATTTGGGGACTACACAGTTTGGCGTGGCAGGGTGTGCTGCTTGGGGAGAAGACAGGGGTGACTGTGGAGAGCAGGACACGTGCTCAGACCACAAAGGGCCTCGTGGCCAGGATTTCACACCGGAAGTTCAGCGGAGAGGGGCGTGCTCAGCTTGAAGAAAGCAAGGGGCTGGATGGCATGTGCTTTTCGGTCTGGAACATGGACAGGTTGGGGTTGAGGATGGGAAATTCTAAGCAGAGTGACAAGATTCTTGGAGGAATCCAGGCAAAAGCTGAAGCTGGCTTGTGTAAGACAGTGGCAGTTTGGAGGAGGGAAGATAGTAAGGGATAATATGCAAAGACACAAGGGGGTAGAATCAAGATTTGAGGTGGGAAGTGAGAGCAAAGAATCTCTAACTAGCAGAACCCTCACCAAAGTGAAGAAATCAGGAGAAAAACCAGGGCAGAAGAGTGCTCCATGTTCCCACTTATTTAGTTTTTTGTTCTTTCCTGGTTTGCTTCATCTTAGAATATAAAGCACTAAGTTCTGGTAACTTGTGTGTCTATAACACTTTTCTGTCACCATTTAAAGATAAAAAGAGGATAGAAAGCAGTTATTCAACATAACTGAATGATCGAATCTTCCTTAATTACAACACAAGGGTTTAATGGAGTTCTTCTCGTCACAAATATCAAGGGATGTGATGTTTTGAACAAGGTAATGAAGCTTCCCTTGGAGAATTAATCAAATATCTTTCCCTAATGGTTGATTTATCCTTTTAGTCCATTGATCTAGATCCAGAATATATTATGATTTTATAGTAATATTAAATATTATTCAATATTAAATATTCTGGATGTCATGAAGAACTTCAAAGGAGGTATTCTGGGCTGACATCAGTGAAAACGGGTAGTACGTGCACACCCCAGGACTCCCAGGAAAGTGGACAGGACTCCCAGGAAAGTGGACAGCACTCCCAGGAAAGTGGACAGGACTCCCAGGAAAGTGTGTGGACTCTCTACGCTCTTCCAACCCTGCTGGTAGCACAACTGCATTGTGCCATTTACGAGATAGAATCACACATACAAAGCCATCATCTTACATGTTTCTAATTTTTTTTTCCCTAATTGCAGGATCATCTTGCAGCATTGAGATTGTGAGAGTTCTATGGCTTTGGCGGCATTTGAGTTATTTATTTTTTATCCTTCCCTGGCAGTGAGTGTGGTCCTGAAAACTGCCACTGTGAAAAGCATGATTCTTAGAAAAAAAAGAATGAACTCCTTGTTGGCATTTCGACTCAGATCTTCAGCTTTGTGGACGGCTTCCTGCGTCTGGGAGACTGATTGTCTGTGGAATTCCCTCAGGGAAATCGCAGCTGAGATCCATTTCAGCCCTATAAGGTGTATAAAGGAAGATATTTTCCTCATACAATGCCTACCCTCTCACTTTTTAAAAAGCACTCACTAGTAAAGAGGTACCAACCACTTTATTTCTTTTCTCTGGACTGCACTTAAAGGCAGGGCCCTGTTGTTCTATGGCTGGCTCATCCCAAACAGTGCAATTGTCTTCACAATGGAGAAACTGTCACAGTCCAATGGGACATATGACAACACACAGCAGTTTAGAAGCTGTCAAACTGAATGACTCAGTCTTCGGAATTCTTTGTGCCAGGAGAGCTGGCCTTCCTAGAACCCAAGGTCCAGCTGTGACCTCTGCAGATTCCATCTCTGCTGGAGCTGGGCCCTACCATTTGCCAGGCTACCTTATCTGTTTGTTTATCTTCTGATCCAAGTTCCTGAGGGTTGGGCTCATCTTTTCACTACTGTGTTTCTCCTGCCTTGGGAGTATCTATCACTCAGTGGGGGCCTAGCGAAGCGAGCACAGACCAAATCCATGTCTCTGTGACAGAGGACTTCTGATTATTTATTTGCTTGTTGATTAGTGGACTATGGGGACCAAACAGTGTCCCAGGAACACTGAGCACGTGCTCTGCCACTGGCATCCACACCCAGCCCCTACCTCTATCAGGAGAAAGTAAACAAGCTTTATCCATCTATGGCATGTCACCAGTATCAGGCAATAGCACGCCTATTCCATTTTTTTTTTTTAATGCCATAAATGGAGATGCCCCCATTTAGTGAGCATATCAGGAAGCACACATTTTCAACAGTGGGCTATGAGTGTGGAGGGCACTGTTTGCATATGCAAAGCAACATACACACTCCTGGTGGCCCCTGTGGCCTTCCCAGGTCCGTCTTTTCTGTACTTCACTGGTGCACTCAGGGCAAAGCTGAAGGGCTCCGCTTTCGGCTAATCTGTTGCCCTCAGCTCATCAGTATTTTCATTATGTTTAATGATTTTAACAAAAGGCAACGCCAGCCCTCTATTTCTGGCAAATAATTACAACTTTTTTCATGCTAATAAGGTTTCTAAAGACACCCTTTAGAATTATTTAAAGTTTCATAATTTCTTGTTTCATAAATTGTAATACTCCTTTCAAAAGTTTCGAATTTATAAATGCTGAAGCAGCCTCTCAGATTTATGTGCTTTTCACACTAAAATGGAATTTGTCAGTAACTGAGATCCTGAGGTTCCTGTACAGATGCAGTGGTCTGCTCTTAGGATTTTAGTGATGATAAATGAGCATTATTCATCCTCTTATATTTACAAAATGGTACTCCATGGCCAGAACTCAATAGATTATTTCGAAGAGATGGGATTCAGGCAGGTAGCATTACTATGAAAAAGACAAAACAAATATAGACAGAAAAGAGTCTTTATCCATAAGAATCAAACAAAAACCTGGCATGCATGAGGTCCTGAGTTCAATCTCTCGCACAAAAAAAAAAAAAAAAATCCAACAAGCACACCAAAGGTCAAACTTTCAGAAAGGCAGCTGTTCCCACTAGGTGGTTTGTTAATGATATAGATAAAGCAATACAGCTTCTTGTCCCATCAAAGTAGTAGACAGCACTAACAAGCTTCCCTAAAGGTGCTAGAGGAATTATAATTAGCAGGAGGTAAACTAAAATACTTCATTTACAAATTATCATCATATCTGGAACATTTTGATTTCTTTTTTTTTTTTTTTTGGTGGAACTGGGGATTGAACTCAGATCCTTGAGCTTGCCAGGGAAGCACTTATTCCACTGAGCCATCTCCCCAGCCAACATTTTGATTATTGTCAGATAATATTAATGTAAACGTGGAGGCTAAAGTATATATAGCTTTTTAATCTTAGAAAGTTCTCTACTGGGATGATTAAATCTTTCAACATTATAGTGCAAGCCATACATGTTAAATATACTCTTCCAGTATACTATAGGGTGGGGCATGTGGGTTTAGGAACTTTGTATTCAGACTGGTTAAGTGTTTTCTAGCTGTTCTACTTTGGCCAATTACCTAACCACTCCTGGATGATAAAATGAAGGCCTAACACATTTTGCTCATGCTGTATGTGTTTATGCTTGTGTGTTAAATGCAATAGTTCAAATTAAATGCCTAGCGCACACTGGATCTGCCCATGCTAGCTATGATTAGATGAAATACATGCTGTCTATGAAACCCTGAAGAATAAATATGTGAGTTAATTTAATTCTGTGAACAGCATGATCCTATTCAACATCTCACCCTGAATGACCCCAGCAGACCCCATGCCTGCGTACATGTGCTCTGTGAGTCTGAGGCTCATTTTCTGGGTGAACTGGCCCTGGGACCTGGCATGATTCCCTGTGCTCACTTTCTTGGGGACAAGAAGGTCACCATTCAGTATGGATCACACAAATCAGTTAGCTGCTCTCATAAAGAACACGAGAGTCGTTTTCTTTTGTGGTAACGGTGGTGAAATGTTTCCAAGCGATGAGCAGGAGGGACTCGAGTGGCTGCTTGCCAGGCTCATGTGCACACAGGCTCCTTAATGCCTGTCCTGCAGTGAGCAGTGCATTGTATCAGCAGCCGCGGCAGGACCTGGGGACTCCACGCCAGCAGCAGCCAGGTCCTCTGGAGGCTAGGTCAGGGCACACTCACTGCCAATGACCCCCTCCAGTGGGCTATGGTCCTCGCTCTCTGCTTTTATTTTGACTTGTTCCCCTTCTCCCTTGTAGAACTGTTCCCCTTAACAGCTGGCCAGGGGGCCTTGAATCAGTCTAGAATTAGGCAGAGAGTGCTGGGAACTGGATCTTGTGGGGTCACAGATCCTCAAAAGGCCGAATCTGGAAAACTTCCATTTCCAGAAGCTTCTTACTCACATTAGTTAATAATTCACTTGCATTCACAAATGTTTTCCCTCTGCCACATGCCTGCTTATATATTTGTGAAAAATGAATGGATGCAATAATCTTACAACCTTTCTCATGAAATCACAATAATAAAAAGAAATGATGTAACGTGTTCATTAGAAAGTGGTTTAAAGTTAACTGAAAACATTTACAAAAGCAGGGAACTACGCCACTTTAAGTTTTTAGCTGTTTTTAAAAAGGGTAACACTGAAGATCAATTTCTTTAAAAAGTTCAAAGACATACTTATTGTTTGACAATTCCAATGATGAACTTAATCCTGCCTATCTCTATAATTTTGGATTGTATAACAAGTGATAATTATCATTGTGCATCTAGTAAAAATGTATCTTATATTAATATTTAGGAGAACTATAGCCTAAAAAATTATTATTCCACTTAGTATCCTTTATTTTAAATGCACAAATCTTTAGTGAACTATGATTTATTCTTCTCGTTGTCATTTTCTTCCTCTTAGTATTCATCTTTCCTCAAGATTCCAGCTGTCTCTAATAGATGTGCATGCCACAAACCATCACTTACTTAACTCAATATTAGCAGCAACCTACTGCCTAGTTTTCCAAGAATCTCTTCAAAAACCTCAGACTTAGGATTGCGAAATAGATTTTCTCATCTTTAAAGTTCCTTTCTCAGACTGAGTATTCTAATCTTTGTTTTTATGATTTATTTTCATTTTTAAAGTAAAAATGGTGAAAAAACATTAGAAATGGTACAGACTTGCACTAAACAAAATGATAAGAATTTAACAGTGGTTGTTATATTGCATATTGTCTTCAATTGGATGTTCAGATTACCAGATAAAGTATGAAAAATTAGTCAAAAAATTAAAAACAAAAAATAACTTAAGCATTAAATATTCCTTTCAACAGACTAGCAGAAATCAGCAGTACAGTTATCCAAGCTATCCTTCTTTCTTTTCTCCTTTCTCTTATCCCAATTGTTTCTTCCAACCCTTTACTTAATTACCTTGCAATTGAGATAAAGATCTCAATCCTGCTGTAATCATTTCTTTTTCTTAATCAAAACTCTCCTGTTGCTCTCTATTTAACACATTCAGACCTTGTTTATGCAGGACATCCACAGTGGGGCTTGAACTTTGGTCTTTTGGACTCTCCTGCCAATGATCACAGCCTTCTTGTTTTAACAGTTTTTAAAGTACTTTCATACAGATAACATTAGCTGGTCTTTGCACAGATTCCGTAACAAGATATATGTGTTGCCAAAGCCAGCACCTATAATTTACGATGTCTGGGTGGTTCTTCATGCTGCCCATGTGGAAAGCAAGGTGAAGAAGAAAGCAGATTGATCAACAGAAAGTCTGACTGGGCAAGGTTCATTATCTAGAAGAGAATGGAAGCATGTCTTGAGCCAAGATGCCTAACATCCACTGTCTTAGTTATGTTCTTGTTGCTGGTACAAAAACCTGACATGCACAAGTTACTGGAGGAAAACCTTATTTTAGTTCACTGTTTGTAGAGGTTTCAGGCCGTAGTCAGCTGGGTCTGAGAAAGAGGAGCATGGCAGAGGAGCAACAGTCCATGACAGGGCACGCAAAGGGCAGCAAGAGTTCCTTCTTTCTTCCTTTGTTACTCCATTCAAGCTACAAGCCTACTTGCTAGTTAGTGGATCCTCCTCTTCAGTAAATGTACCAGCTACACCCAGAACCATGCTAAACCCATCAATGGACTAGCGCAGTATCAAATATATATGATTCAGTACTACATACCACCCATCATCCTGTCATTCCCCAAAGTCCCACCTAGGGTGCATGAGGCTATGGGGGACATTTAGATATAAGCCATAATATTCTGCCTGGTCCTCAAAAGACTTGGGTGCCTCCTGTTATGCAAGAGGGATTTAGTCTATCTCTACACATTTCCAAAGTCCTAACAGTTCCAGCACTTCTGAGAAACCGAAGTCCAAATCCTCTGAAAATTCTGGGTGAATTCTTAGCTACCAGCTCCTGTACAGCTGAAGAGAAGGTAAACACTTCCAACATACAATAGCACAAGATAAACATCCCCATTCTAATAGGGAGACAGAAAGGAAGAGTAAAATCTGGCTGTCTTGAAGCCCCCAACAGTAGCCACCTCACTACCACAACAGTAGATTTTCTTGAAATTCCTTTTGACAAATTAATCATGGCTGCCCTTACTTTGTGGTCTTCCACAATATCTCCAGACAAAAGCAAAATCCAAACAAATTTTCAGCCAGAGAATAACACAAATGCCCTGGACTCACACAAAAGTCACTGTATTTTTTGTTCTGAAATGAAGCCCCTTCCAGCTGCATTGCAGTCAACATTCCAGTCTTCTAAGCTTGGACCAGAATCTCCCATCAAGCTCAGCTCACAGCACTCAATGGATGCTTCTCTAGCCAGCACCTCTACATTTTCAAAACTCCTCCATAAAGTAGTTCCAAAGGCTTTGGACCAGAGTCAGGTATAACTGCAGAAACAATTCCAATTCTCCATTACCCAGTTATGTCTTACTTTTGATTGTTCAGACAAAATGCTTAACACTCACAAGTTAAAGGAGGAAAGGTTTATTTTTAGCTCATGGACTGCAGGATTTTCAACTCATAGTAGAGAGCCAGGGCAGAGAAGCAACAGTACATAGCATGGCAGGCAGGAAACAGCAAGCCTTCCTTCTTCCTTCCCTTCTTATTCCATCTGGACTGCCAGCCTATTGGTTAGCGACACCCACACTCAGGATGGGTTTTCACTCCTCAATAAATCCATCATCCACGCCCAGAGTTTTGCTAAGCCGATCAGCCCAGTGTGCCTATAACATAATGTCACATACCCAAGATTCAGTCACTTCCCTAAAGATCCACACATGAATAACTTGGGTGTATCATCTATATATAAAGCATAATCCTCACTAGGAACTGGGCCCTCAACCTTTCACATAAAAAGGCAGCTGCTCAAAGGGAATTGCTCATTGCTTCTGTGACCTCTCCTTCATGATTCTGCTCATGTAAGTTTAGAAAAATTGGCCTCAGTTTCCATCTAAATTATATATATCTTCTGTGGGTTTCTTCTGTTTCTCCTCTATTAATAAAATAAATTGTTCTAGTTTAACCATTTTGGTACTTGCTAAATAGATTTTAAGTCATGTGAAACTCTGACCTATATGATAAATATCTTTATATTCCACATAGGTTTTACTGAATAGGGACAGAAGAAATATTTGACGTAGATGAGTGGTTTCTCAGAGAAGAGTTTTCTAAGTGATAAAACATCTCATGTTTTAATTTTGCTTTCAAAGGGGTCTAATGTCTTTTCTATATGGAAGAATGGGCATAACTTCTATTTTTAGTAACTCCTACAATGGGTAGAAACTCACTAAACATCTTTCAACTGTCACTGAGTACTTAGCACCGGGAGTGACAATAGTCTACTAGTGGCTGCAAGATTAATATTCTGAGTAGTTAGAAAACCACTTTCCCATGTTTAATATTGCTCTGGTTCAAGCATACTAGGTCAAGTTGTTAATTTAAGTGGATTTGTCCATTCTTTACGCTGATGGGCCTGACATTCCTTAATTGGAGTTGTACTCAAGATGAAAAAGGATGTTGAAGAGGTTTTTTTGCTTTGTACAAATGGATAAGAACAATTTTTCACCCACACACCATTCCGTGATGTGTTTTTCTAGTACTAGACATTTTTGTTTCTCCAAGATACTCCTGCTGTTGAGAAAGCTTTTCTGATGTAAGTAAGCCTTTGAATGACATTGAATTGGGTTAATTTGCTGCAGGGCTCACTGTGTTGCCTTTTGTAAGTCCCTGACTCCTAACTGGCATGGTAATTTTTCCAAGGTGGTTGAAGCAGAGAGACACTTTAGCTGAAACCCCTGCAGGTTGTCATACAAAAGCAGAGAACAGAGTTAGCTTGCATGTTCCTTAATTAATTTTCTCAGACAGACAGCGAAGATTAGTGACATATTCTTGACACTGATTTAATAAAGAACCAATATTGTGCTGCAAAGCTGTAACTTTACTGAGACACTGAAGACTAAAATCACTGACGTAGGCTCATAGGACATTGGCACAATAGGGACACTGTTCTGAACATCAGACACTGCTGGCAGGTAGCATGTTTTTCTTCAAATATGATGAAACTTTGAGCTGTTTTCAAAAGATGCAACAGATTTTTTGAGATACACATCTGCACTTCCAGAGCCCCCTCCCTGCTGTCATACGTTTAAGAGTCAGCAGAGAGAGGACTTTTGGACTTGGAGACATTTGTACTTTAGAGAAGAAGGTTGCAATCCATGGCTTGGTCCTCTGCCCTGGAGACACAGCAATGGCACTTTTATAATTTCAGTGAGGGATAACCTAGCTGTGTAGAATCAATTTATGTTTTGAAACTTAGATTGCCCTCAGTTACAAAGCTGCAAGAGGTCGATTTCCTTTTGGTGGGAGGATAGTCAGTGGATTCTTCCTCTGGTAGAGCTATTACCGCAGATGTAGACACAACCATCAGAACAGCGTTGGTGAACCACGAAGGCGTCATTCAGGTTGTGCGCTAGGTCTGTGCATGCGTTATGCTCCAATTATGTCATTTTCAGTGGCTGAAAGCTCGGCCACATTTGGAAGCATTTCCATATTGAACTAATCTTTAAATGTTTTTTATTAACGCCTGTTTGTGGCGCACAATATTTACATTCCTGTGTGGCACTCCGCATGTACCCAGTGTACCTTAATTCCTCCTCTCCTTCCTTCGCTCCATTTCTTGTTCCCTTCTCCATTTGATAAATATCTTTCTAATTGCTATTATTTACTTTTTATTTTACTCTTTACTTACTTTTTTTTTTTTTTTAGATTCTATGCCAGTTGCCACCTGTTATTTCGTTACTTATATTTTAAGGGATTTTCATGAGATTAAGATTTGTTATGAACCAGGGATGCAGCACACTGATTAAGAGTTAAATTGTCAATGTTTGGGATATTTAGCTAACATTTTGCAGATATGAGATCTGAAACAATTTTCTAATGCTTTAGAGCAAGCAACATTTTCCACCTATTAACTTTGTACATGATAGGCAATGAACAGCACCATAGGAGATTCATTTTTAAAATGATCGAAAGGTAAAGTTAACATTTGTATTTTAAATTCCTAGAAACTGAGGCTTAAAGAAAATTATGAAAAATGCCTAAAACAAAAGTTTTCCAACAAGATGATTACTAAGCAAATCCCTCTAACATAAACTTTGAGTTTGCTCATCTTTCCCATCATTTAAAAAATGGTGAAATATGTACATGTAGGTTAAAAATTCCAAAATAGGCTAGTTAACACTTTTAGTAGCAACAGGAATATGACAGATTTGGGAATGTTGTAACACTTAAGAGTCTTAAGTGTGTATGATCTTTAGATTATGTTTAGCACCATCCTGGCTGGGGATTATCACACTGATAGAGACTTACATGATGTAAGCCATACAAGGGTCACTTTTGTATTTCTCTTAGGCAATGTTATCTTCTGACATGCCTTTTGGTGTTATCCATGGTGGTAACTTGCAGGAATGACTCCAGCAAGAGCTGCGCCTAGCACACTGCCTACTCCACAGTCAGCATTTGAAAGTCTTGCAGGCTCTTCAAGCTAACATGGCTTCAATGATCTGTCTTTTCTGTCTCTTAACCTATTCTATTTCAGAATTATACCAGTCATAACCCAACTGATCTAGCTAGAAACCAAAGCATCACCCGTTAGAGTTCCCTGTCCTGTAGCTATTCATGTCCAACGGAGAATCATGTCACACCTGTACTCCTCTCCATTTTCTCCCAGACGCCTTCTGGTCTGTGCATTCCCTGCAACTACCCTTCTCTAGCTGCCACCATCTGGGGCCTGCCTTCCCCTGAGCTCTCCAGCTTAGTTGTAGCACTGAAGCTGCAGCACAGGAGGATTTCTAAAATACAAATCTGACTTTGTGACTCTACTTGAAACTGTTTAGGAATTGTCCAGTTCTTTTTCAATAGGAAAACATAATTCCTTTATATAGGTAGAGAGCACTACAAGGTTAGCTCCTTGTCCAGTATTCTAAATTGCTCTGTTATTCTCTCCTTTGAGCCTGAGGTCTTTGCCGTAGCCTAGCGTTCAGTTCCTCCACGCAACCCACCCAGCCTGTGCTCATGTGAGTCCTTAGCGACCCGCTCTCCTTGCATCAACAAGCTACCTTAATGTTGTTTTGAAATTCCAGAATATCATGCTTTTAAGGAAGTTTTCCTGAACCTGGACTAGAAAACAATGCTCTTCCCTAGCAGAACACTTGTGACATATACTGAATGACTGTGTGCTGACTTTCCTGCATACCTGTGTACCCCAAAGGCTGAAAGGTCTATGGGTTAAGAGCTTGTGGTTTCCTTGTTCACTGTTAGATCCCTCACACCTACCAATGTGAGGACAATTCATACACCTGGAATCAATGAGTGAATATTAATTCTGCAAAAATATTTGTTGAATGAAATGAATATTCATTATAATGCTAGCTCTCTGATACTTAGACCTGAGGTAATCCAATTAAGAAAAGAAAATGTTTATTCTGACTCCCGTGGAGATGTCGATCCACAGTCGGCTGCCCCAGTGCTCTGGGACCATGGCCGTGCAGCACATCATGGGGAAAAAGTGACAGAGCCGAGGTGCTTGCCTGCGTCAGCCAGAAAGCAAAAGAGATGAAGAGGGGAAATGAGGAAGAGGACATACAGGGCGCTGCAGTCTACAGGAGGGTGCATGCTCCATGGCCTGAGGCTCCCTTGCACCCTGTCTGTTGCAGTTTCTTATGCCATCCTGGAAACAAGCCTTTTATGCCTGAGACTTAGGGGGTGTCCAGGTGCAACTACAGCAGCTATCATAGCCAGAGACTCCGTCCCAGTTCACTGACAGCCGGGGAGTCTATGAATTGTCATGCTTCTTTTTCCAAAGGTAAGTTTATACTGCACACTGATGTATACAGTTTATAGTATTAATTCTCTAAAATAAAAACATCATGATTTTGCTTATGTTTAATTATGTATGGTACATTTACCATTATCTTTGTTTTGTTATGATTAGACAGCTTGCTTTGGTACTTATCCTGTAAGATCAAGATCTCTATGGAAGTTGAATGATCTAAAGAATCCTAAGCTAGTATTTTCCAAGAATATCAGTTGCTTCTAATAGTAACTACATAGTCTAGAGTCATTTAAATCTATAGAAGAAAGGGAGGGAGAATTTTGCTTTCATGTTTTTCGTTATATTAATCTTGTTAAATGTATAGAAGAAATATTGAGGTGACTTTCCAAAACAAGCAAATAAGAACTCTCACTAAGTGAGAAAAATTAGGTCTTTTCTTCTTTATTTAGAAGGGGTGGGGGGAAAGGGTGTTATTTGGCTGAGTCATATTCACTTTTTTATTTGAGGATGTTTTCTGGTGCTGGACTTTAGGCAAGTGGTAAGGTAGAAAAATACCCATATAAAACACCTATAGTATTTTGGTTTTCTGTGTTTTTCATACTTCTACATTTATTCTTCATGCAGATACAGTTTTAGAGGTGTAACCAAAGTATATAAAGTGTAGCTTTTCAGCTTATATATTAAAACAAAACACAAAAAACAAAATAAAACAACCAACCAACTAGGCCCAAAAGTGATTTTTTTCAGATGTTTTCTATTAAAACATATCTCTGTAAATGTGTTGGTGGGGACGTAATGGGATTGTTTTATTCATGAGTATCAAATCTTATTTGTTGTCTTTCTTCCTTTATGTAATCTCAGTCACTAGAGACCCTTGGCCACGATTCACTGTTCTCTGCCTCACCCATAGCTGTTGTCCTTCTCACATGTGAACTTGGTGTACAGAGGCCACAGGGCTTTGATGTTCAGACTGCAGGCAAACAACACATGGTGGAAAAAAACAAAATTTGAATTAATTAAACTGAAATTTCAAATAACATATTTTGTGCTTGGTTTAGGTATCTTCCAGCATAATAAGCAAAAACTAGAGTGTGTTTAGTACTTAAATTATTGAGCCAAAAATGGTTATGTCCAGAAGTTAAAACTCTTAGTTAAAACTGAGAACAACTTACCTCACAAATAATAAGTAAATAAAAAAGAAGTTTGAATAGCCCGGCCTTGGTACTTCTGAAATGAAAACTGTTAGTCTTCTTTTTTTACTAAGATTTTTAAATTAATTAATTAATTAATTGGCATGGGGTGGGGGGAAAGGGTGTTATTTGCTACACAGCTCAGACTGGTAGTGATCCTCCTGTCCCAGCCTCTCCAGCACTGAGATCACAGGCATTTGCCACCACACCCTGTTTCTGTGGCCAGCAAGGTACATTGGGGATTCCCAGACTGGTATGGCATGTGGTACCGGGATCGAACCTAGGTCCTTGTAATTGCCAGGCAGGCGCATTGCCATTGAGCTTTTTTGCCGCCCCCAAAACTACTAGTCTTTGCAGCAATCTAGTAACATAAAAGAATTGTTCCCAAATTTTACTACAGGGAAACTTTCTAGGCACATGCCATTTAGACTTAAGGATAGTGGAATGAATTACAATGGCAATATTATAAGTGGGTATTTATATACCTTCCCATTACAAATACTATAAAAACAACAAACAATTTTTAGATATAAGTTTTATAATAAAGGGAAGGTAGGCTGGTGATTCCAGCTCTATGGATGGCTGTGGCAAGAGAATTCCAAATTCAAATCTTGCCTGGGCAACTTAGTGAGGCCTGTGACAAAATGTAGAACATATTTAAAAATGGGCTAAGTATGCAATTCACTGTGAAGGGTTTGGGTTCAATTGCCAATGCTCATCCTCCTAGTAAAAAGGAAGAAGAAAAGAAAACGATATCATCAAAAACATAAAGTAAAAGAGACACCAAAACCAGAGTTTCAGGTAAAGTGGCTAGTCCTGTGACTATCTAAGCGGGCCACAAATGACAAGAGATAGAGCTGAAAGTTTGCAAAGGGAATCTCAAGGAAGACACCTAGATGCTAAAATGGTACATGGGTGTTACGACCTGGGTCTAGATATCCCTCCCAAAGCCTCACATGGTTCTAAGTGGGGCTTTTTTCACAGCTGGCTGGACCTAGTGTATGACTGATTCATAGTGCAATGCTAGGATTAAGAATGGGTGATTACCAAATCAGTCCGTTGACTGGTTTGACACTGTCCTAATCCCAGTAGACTGGATACAATACAATGGGCAGAGAGTGGCTTGCCTTCCCCTTCTTGCTTGCTTTTGCCATCTTCCGCTTGCCATGAACTGGCTCACTTCTGCGATGCCCCTTGCCATGGCCCCTACCTCAGAGTGAGCCAGTTATGGGCTGAAATCTTTACATGCTGTGAGCAACAATGAACCCTTCCCTCTTTAATTTTTGGTATTGGGTATTTTGTCTCAGCAATGAGAGAAAAGTAATTACCATGAGTTAGAATAAAATTTATTTTCTAGTGGAATTATTGTTTAAGACTGAACTCTTGATAGGGAATAAACAATGTTAATTGACTCTCTCATATGTGAATTTTAGGGCCTAATCAACACTGTCTATTTGGCAGTGATGATACTTAAATAAAAGGAATATTAACAAAGAAATTGCTCCTGGCACACATGAATGCAAAACTGCTCTGAGGATTCAATTTCTGACCCAAGGGTGTATATGTTTCCCACATATAAAATTCTATTAAAAATGAGTTAATAATCCAAAAGTACTATGCATAGAAAAAAGCATACCATGAGTAAAAGGCAGTTGAAGCAATGTAGAGATCTGAATAGTGTAATGAATAACAGTTATACAATAATGATTGTATAATAAAAATATTTAACATTACTAAATAAAAAATCTATCTATCTATCTATCTATCTATCTGACATGACAGAAAAAAAAGGAAATAAAAACTGAATTTCTGCAGATGGAAATACAGTTACTGAAATAAAAATCTCAGGGAAGGGCTAAGTCACAAGTTAAATATAGTTACAGGAAGAATTAGCCTACTGGAAGACAGATTTGAGTAAAGGATAGAAATTAATACAATATAAAATGAATGTAATAGAAATTATCAACAGAATAAGCAAAACAAGCAATAGCTTTTTTTAAATCTAGTAAAATGTACAAATTTTTGTAAAGATAGAGATGAAAAAAGATTAAAAGATCAAGAAAGAATGGACAATGTCTTTAGGAAGAAAGGAGTAGTTAAAAAAATACATCCAGCCATTTAAAAAAGTAAAACAGTAATCTAAAACCTAGCCAAATGCACACTGATAAATTTATAAATTTGCTGCACCTGTAAAATCAAATCATTTAAATTTCATTTAAAGTTTCAAGAGGGAAAACACACAGAGAAGACGGTAACAGCATCCTAACTCATTTGATAGGGCTCTTACACATTTCACTATGAAAAATAAGCAAATAAAAATTGTGAAGTCCATTGCACTAGTTACAAAACACTAAAATATTCTTAAATATAATTTAGCTTTTTACCAAGATGGTGTCGAAGATGAAGAAGGAAGCCCCTGTCCCTCCCAAAGTTGAAGCCAAAGCAAAAGCTTTGAAGGCCAAGAAAGCCGTGTTGAAAGGCATCCACAGCCACAAAAAAAAAAGAAGATACAAATGTTGCCCACCTTCCACCATCCCAGGACACTGGGGCTCTGGAGGCAGCCCAGATATCCTCAGAAGAGCACCCCCAGGAGACACAAGCTTGATCACTATGCCATCATCAAGTTCCCCTGACTACAGAGTCATCCATGAAGAAGATCGAGGACAACAACACACTCCTGTTTATTGTGGACGTCAAAACCAATAAGCACCAGATCAAACAAGCTGTAAATAAGCTCTATGATATCAATGTTGCCAAGATCAATACCCTAATCAGGCCTGATGGAGAGAAGAAGGCATATGTTAGACTAGATCCCTATTATGATGCATTGGATGTTGCTAACAAAATTGGGATCATCTATACTGAGTCCAACTGGCTAATTCTAAATACATACTTTTTTCTCATAAAAAATTTAATAATTTACATGAAATACCTCATGAACTAGTAAATTCATTCAAGTGCATAAAAATAATTTAATCTTACAAATCTAAAAGGACACTTTGCATACCAAAGGGAAGAGATTATACAATCAGCATGTGTAGAAAATTCTTTCAATAAATTCCAAAGGTTATTTTTGTTAGTTATTACTTAACTGGGTTTTTCTTTAACCTGGTACAACATTACTCAGATCTCACCGCTTATATCATTCTAAAGGATGATGACGTAGTATAAAAATTTTCTTTCAAATCAGAAAAAACAAACAAAAACAAAGACAAAGATGCTGCTCCACTGTTCTATTCAACTTCTCTTAAAGGTCCTATGAGTCCTGGTAAGATAAGAAACATTGAGAATTGTCAGATAGAAGAGTAACCTGTGATCATTGAATGAAAGGGAATAACGGAACCCTAAATGTAGGTCTTGGGGACGGCAATAGGAATTGAATAATTAATAAATATTCTTCTTAATGAAGAAACCATCTTATAGGCTTCTTAACTGCTGTACCACCAGAAGAACATTGCTTTTTTTTTTCTTGTGCATTGTGGGTTCTAGATTTGGGAAAGAAAAATGTGCCTGTTTGTTGTTCATGGTGTGGCATGAGTTTAGGCAAGATTAAATTGGAGATGATGCACCTGAGGGGCCTGTCAAGGGTTCGCTGCACTCTATGTCTGAAGAGAAACTATGTGCCAGGGTTAGTGTAGCAGTGACAGAAGCAGATGGAAAAAAATGACTTGAAGAAAAGAGACATACGCAGAGGACTCCTGGTCTGCTGAGGTGGACTGGGTGAGTTAAGGAAGAAGAGAGGTAATGGATGTTGAGAGCGTTCCCGATAAACTGCTGGTCCAATGCTTGCCTGGTCAAAAATAAAAATCTATTCTCCTATTCACCAGCCCTGTGTCATGAGGTGGATGACTCTAGGCTGTGGCTACCCATGCATAATGGCAGGTACCCTCTCTACAGCGGGCAGTGGACAGCTCAGACGGAACACTGACAGGAAGGCACTGTGTAGACATGAGGGGGCAGTGCCCGTGAGTCCTCCACTTCATCACCACTAGTGAGATGGGTTAGAGACAGAATGACAGCGTGGAAAGGTCATGCATTTGGACCCTCGTGCCGTCTGTCTGTTTAGAAGCACTATAAATTCAGGTCAATTACTCAGCCCTGCTAATCTTGCTAGTGTGGTGACATGTGACTAAGAATGAAGTGATCACTCTTTATTCTCAAAAGATTTAGTGATACATATCTGAAATGGTTTTTTACTGTACCTTTACTTTTCTTTATGTGAATCCCAAACAATCTATAAAAGAATTGTGCAAACAAAAATAACTAAACTAAAGCAAGTATTAGTTAATTTTTCTATTTTTAAACTAAAACTATCTCATTAGACCTATAGAAGTGCAGATATGTCAACAGATAGTTCATAGTAGATAGGCCTACAGCATGAATTCTTAGATCTGTTTTGGCTGACATTAAAAATATTGGCTCTCAAATTGGTCAAGCAATGGCCATGACTCATCCACATGGCTGAAACCGACAAAGGATCTACAAAATGTGGTACAGGGTTTCAGGATAAATCCTGAGGAGATTTGACTGACCTTATCAGATACAAAAGTTACATTTCTTGTTATATAGGTCTTGCCTTATCTTGGTCTGAACCATCCAGCAGAAAGGTATAAAAACAAGGTATAAAAAGAAGAGCCATATTAATAGGCTGAGCTGTAAAAGACTCAAGTCAACAACTTCTGACATTGCCAGTCTTACGGAAAACCCACT
>NDGN011450541.1:0-15905 GCA_002564285.1 Tympanoctomys barrerae
TTTGCTCTTTACTTATACACTGAGCTTCTCTTGCAAAAAAACCCCCCACATATTATAGAAGCTTGTGTGTTCGCTTTGCCTAATTGAACAATATGGACTCAAGGTACATCCATTTTCTTACAAATAACTCAAGTCTGTCCTACTTTTCGGTAGAGTAGTACTCCACTGTGTGCACATGCCACATGTTCTTTAGCCATTTATATGTTGTTAGTAATACATGTTGCTTCTACTATGGAGCCATTATGCATTGTGCTGCTATAAAAGTGAGTATGCATGCATATGTTAATATATTTTTAACTCATTCAGAAAGATACTTGGTAGACGAATAGTTCAGTCAAATGAAAATTCTAGTTTTAGAATTCTGAAGATTCTCTGTATTTATTAAAACATTTGCTACACTATTTTGTATTCCATCAACAATGTATGAAGGTTTCTTTTTTCACTGGAAATTATTTTTAATTCCAGGATTATAGATCACGTGAAACGAGAGTAATGAAAACATCTGAAGAGAATTTGTTGATAAGTTTCCCTGTTAAAAGGAATAAACAGATAAACATAAATAATAGCAAATACTTAGCTATCATATTCAGGGCATGGAATAAATTCTGACATGGAACCAGAGAGAATCAAATGAGACAAGCAATGAGGATGGAAAAAAAGTAAAAATGCAAAAGAAATAATAGTGTAAAGATTAACCCTCTTATTTACCTCTTCCTGCATGTACTCTGATCTCAAGAGAAAGGCAGTAAAATGCTGAAAGGGAATTATTTGAGTTTTCTCACACACTGTTGCCCTAAAATATTTTTCACATAAAAGGGTAAATCCTTTAAAAGTACAAAGGTTATATGAAGTTAAATGAGTGGGGAATAAAGGTAGGAGGTCAGGTTAAAATAAAACAAACAGGGTAACTTAAAAAGTAAAATGAACTCAATTTCACAGTAATCACAGATTAAGCTATGTATTTCTCTTCAGGGATCCATATTTGCATTCTCCTAATACAAAACTGAATTTGTATAATAGATCAATTATAAGCTCCTTGAAGGGAAGAATTGATCCCAATCACCTTTTAGCTGTAAAAAAAAATCTTGTACAAAGTCATTTCCTCAAAAGTATTAAAAGAATATGTATTGAATATGTACAAACACTCCAACACAGAGTATCCTATGTGGAAGTCCATTCTTTAAAAATAGCATTATAATGTCCAAACATTTTATAAAACATTTTCTTATGAGAGCAGAGCCACTTTCCATTAGTTGTAACACTTAATTCACTCTTAAAATCAAACGTACCACATAGATAACAGTACTTTCAGCTTAGCACTTTTAAGATCTATTTGGAAAATTAAGAACAACTGCATACATCAGAGGTTTTGAAGGTTAATGTCAATTAAGTGTGTCCATAAAAAAGTGAAAGAGTGAATATACCAAATAAGACAAGTATTCAGTGCTTGTACCAAACATGATTAGTCTTTACAGGAAGACTCCAAAGAATATCAAAAGATTAGTGCCATTCAAATATATAGAAGTGTAACATATGGAACATGATACTTCTTAAACAGCAAAGTTTCAGTCATCAGACTCAAATTATTTGAAGGCAAGTTCTTAATCAGTGTAATAAACAGCTGTATAACAATCTGAAGTGTCCAAAAATGGAATAGGCTATCTCAAAATACTACAGGTAATGAATATATCATCTGCCAAGGATGTACTGCATGACTCACCTATGAACAGTCCTGAATTTCATGATTTTATGACTGTTTTAAGTGGCAAACATTTTTAGTTAACTTAGAAATCCATAGAAAAAACTTGGCTTCCTTGACTTGAAATGAACTTTCAAAGACATCCAATACACATATGAAAAGAAACCACTACTAGTCTAAGAGAAGGGCTAGATTTAAAAGTTCTGACAAAACTGCTGGTAATGGAGTGCTACAAAAGGCACTATTATACTGTTGCTTGGCTTGTAAATTAAGTCAGCATTTTAGAAAACTCCCTGATATCTATTAAAGCTAACAATATAGACAGGGTATACAAGTCTACAACATATACACCTTATAGTACTCAAAATATTTAGAACAGAAATCATAGAAACAACCAAATGCCTGTCAAGATGATAAATAAATTTATGTAGTCTTCCAACAGGATATATACCTAGGAAAGAAATGGTCTCTCATCTCAACAGAAATATTGTATGTAAATCATAACCATACTTTTATATGGGAAAAGCAGATATAAAAATATATTTTTGTGCTTCCATTTTGGTACAGTTCCATAAAAGATTAATCTACCATGTTAGGAAATAACATTTAACACTGGGAAGAAAGAAGGACTTTTACAATTAAGATACATTTATTTACTGATGAGTTGAAGTTATTTGAGTACAGTATTTATGTGAAAAGATTGCCAAACTAAAGAATATTAATTAGCATAATCTGTGTATAGGTTAGATTCAAGAAAAATGTTTTTAACAGGTGATTTTCTATCCATAAAAACTGAATACTATTGGGAAAATTTCAGAAAATAATCTCCATACCTTCTCAGCTAATCTCCAAAAGAGTTTAGTATTCTTTTTCCACGCACAATGTTCCTCAAAAAAATATGAAAGATTAGAGAAATATGAAGGAGATATAGACATTCTCTTTCCCAAATCTAGCAGAGGAGCAAGAAAAAGAGATAAAGGAAATAAACTGATACAATGTAGCTGTGTCTATAAAGCGAGACATATGCGGGGAAATACCCGGAACCCAGCTGCCAACTCCATAGCTAATGAGGTCTTTATAACTGAAAAAGCCAGGATTTTCTACTTATAAGGACTGGTATTTATTATTTTTCCTGGGGCCACTATAAAATTTCTTCATGACAATAATAATTGTTCCAAGGAAGCTGGTTTTACTTTATTTTGTAGATTAACCACGTATAATTTCTTATTTTTTTTTAAGACTAAGAAGCACTACATAAATGTTCAAGACAAGGACACAATTTTCACTATACTGAGTTTACAGTCTACCTTGAAATGAAAAATGGTCCTGATATTTAGAAAATAAAAAATAGTCAAGTATCCTTGTGGCTGGTCAACTGAATATTTCAACACGGCACAAGTTGCTTGGTATGCTATAAATTCTTCTAACTTTAGCTCTGAAATCCAAACTAAAGACCTGGGGACTTTGTTGGCTCCAGTGATCTATCAAATAACTTCAGGAATGCTACATATTGTGCATCATTTGGCATGTATAATGCCAGAGACATTGAAAAAGTGAGAGTAAATCAATATCCCCCTTAAATTATGAGACAAAGCAGCAAGCTCAGGAACAAACACCTGCCAGAGATGAGAGTGCCAAACGGAATTTCATTCAAATAAAATATCAGAAACTAAATGTTCAGACCATGAAACTGCTCATTATGACAAAATGATTAGATAATCTCTAAGATACTTAAATACACACTTTGAAAAACATAGTTTTAACTGATGCTACTAAAACTAACACTATTTTATCACAATGCTTGAGAATAAAATATTTATGCCTCCATCACTTTATGCTAGTATTTAAAATTACTAAGAGTAATTAACTACATGCTGATATGAAATGCAAAGCTTCTAAAACCCATGAAAAGATTCTTTGTATTCATTATTTGTGTGTTGATAAAGTATTAATAAACATGAAACTGTAACTTAATTTCAATCTGGGTATTGCAGGTGAAAGAGGAAGGTATAAGAATATGTAAAAGGAGACAAATATTTTGGGAATAAAATATTTTAAAATGATGAGCGGTGCTATTTGCCACTGTTTAAACTTAAATGTATATGCCTTTTACTCATTTAATCACAATTATATTATTATTTATTATTTTTTCTGAAATAGCGTATTTCCTGCTCGTCACAACTGCAAATGGGTTGGCAGAATCGCAGTTGGCCAACACTGAATTGACAAATAAAAGACTACTATTATTCTGTATTATTTTGACAGCTTTATACAGATTGTTTTCAACACCTATACCTATAAAGATTTATACTATCTTCATATTGTTCGAGGGAACTGAGATGTCAAAAAGAAAATATATTTTATTTCTTAGGAGTGATTCAATTACGGACATTTAAACTTAACTTTCGCAAAATGTATTTGTTAATTCATTTCATTGGTAAAGGGATATATTTTAGTCAGTAATATTTTATTCATTTATTTATTTGGTGGTGCTGGGGATTAGATGTAGGGCCTCACACACACTAGACAAATGCTCTGCTACTCAGCTACCTCCCCATCCCCTAGTCAGAAATCTTTTAAATAAAATATAAAAAATTTATATTCACTTCCTATTTCATTGCCTAGCACTAAAATTTCTTACACAAAAATAACTACTCTCAGGATATCTTTACATCAAACTTTTCTTTCTGTATTAGAAGAGTGCCATCTATGTAAACCATACAGATATCAGAATACATGGAATGCAGAATCACTTACAAGGTCAGAAACCTTGTACCCTACAAAATTTTAAAGGGGACGAACTTCCTGGATTCTATGGATGACACTAAAGTGGTACAACAAAGCATACTCAACATGGCACTAACTAAATATCACACCAGGTAATTAAAATTTAAAGGGAATAATACAGCAAAACTAAATTTTCCATGAAAATAATTTCTTCATGCATAAAATTAGGATTTTTAACTCTTCTTCTATAGCTCATCTTATCATATTAGATTTTCATTTATCTATTCCTAAATTTTCTTTCAACAGGAATATTTAATTACCTTGAAATTTTCTTTATTTCCTTATCAACCTTTAGAGATTAATGCTCCTTTGCAACTTACCAGGCCTTAGGACACAATGACATTTCAGCAAAATAACTAACATTGTTAATATTAATGAGCTAGCTGGAGATTATTAACTTATACTTCAAGTTTTATGAATGATCAAATAACTTTTTTCAGGAATGGGACTTTAACTCAGGAAGCACTAAGTTATATTCCAATTCTCATTACATTATAAACATACTAGTACATGTTTTATTAGTACATATATGTAGTATATTACATAAAGATGACATTCTGGTGGGCAATGGGTGTGCACCTAGAAAACAGCCTAAATTTTTTGATCTCCTTGTCTCTTCCCCACTCCTTTCATCTCTTGATTTTTTTTCAATTGAGAAAAATCTATCTAAACAATTCCTATTATCTAGCTTTTATTGGCTTTTTATTTATATTTTGGGTCCTTTATATATTTAAACAGGTAAATACTAAGTTGCCCAGTCTGACTTCAAACTTCCAATTTTACAAGGTTGAATTAGAGGTATGCACACAACACACCTGGCCAAAAAAAAAAATAATAATAATTAAGTTATTCCACATTTCTCCTATGAATCTTTATGAAGGAGAAACTATCATTTTATTTAATAACTTTTAAAATTTAAAAAGAAGTAAAGTCCATTTTTCACTCTTCATTACAAGTTGAAATAATAATGCCAAGGAGTTCATTACAGGTGTTTCTTAATGAATAAAAATCTTTATCTGAGCTAGATTTAAAATAAATGTTAACTCTAAAGTAATAATAATTACTATATATTGCTTACAAATGTAAATTACTAGGCTGTGATATTTAGATAAACTAACTTCTTTAGTTTTCAAAACAACTCTGAAATTTGTTATAAAAGGTCTGAACCATGGCTTTCTCTAAGGTTAAATCATGGCCTACAACACTCCATTACTTCACAACTTGGTGAAGTACAGAGGCCACCAAAAGGCAGCAAAGCCACTTGCAAAAACCACACATATTTCCACCCTTAAGTTATGTTCTATTAACATGGGGTACTCTTGACTATAAGGGATTATTGTGAAGAGCAATTAACAGAGCAACTAACTACATAATGTTCTGCCCCATGTAGGTTAGCTAACTTAGGTATCACTGGGGGGAAAATATTGGAAACCCAGAACTTAAAGGAGAAAGGCCTTAATTAGACTCATACTTTCAAGTGGTCCATTACCTGTCTCTCTGGCTCCACAGCGGAAGAATCATAGTACAGGAGCAGCAGAGCACAGGGGCATGGGTCCCAGAAATGGGGAAACACAGAAGAGCAAGTGTACCAAAAAGGAAAATGAAAGAATTTGTTATGAGTCCCAAGAACACCCAACCATGACCCACCTGGACACACCCAAAAAAATATTCCAAAATCGCCTGTACAGCTCAAAGTCAGCCAAAGTGATACAATCAAGCTGAAACCTAACATTCCATCCTTTGCCAACTTGACACCAAACATTTCTTTAAACCATACTTAATCCCCAAATAAACAAAAGATCATAATTCATTCTAACATGATTCAGTTATCCTCGGTACAATTGAAAAAGCTCTAATCCTTCTGTAATATCTCAACAGTTCCAGCATTTTTCAAAAGGCAAACTACAAGGCCCTTTGAAGACTCGAGGCAAAGTTTTATCCATGCTCCTCTGTAAAAAATCAAAAACAAATAATAATCCAAAGGTACAATTGAATATGGAATGGGAACTGGAGATATAAAAGAACTGTACCAAAGAAAGCCTAAAACCTATGAGGGTAAACATTAAATCCTATAGCTTCATATATAGCATTCAGGCCATACAGTAGTGAAATACTGGAGCCAGAGGGATTGAGCAGCCCCACTCCAATATCTTTGCTGGTTGTAATCCACATAGCTTCTTTCTGGGGCTGGCACTATTCACTATCAGCAGATTTTTCTCAGCTGCTATTCCACCTCTTTGGCATCTCTGACTTCCTGAAGTCTCCATGGTAACTTAGGCTTTAATCCTAAAGCTTCATACACTGCACACCTAAAGGCTTCTTGCTTGTCCACCCAGGTCTTCCTTAACGTCTAAATAGAAGAGTCTCCAACTCCACAACTCTTGAATTGTGCATATCAGTAAAACCAGCATCATATAGAAGATGACAGGGTTTGTCACCACTGCTACGGTGTCCGGACCACTTGGACGACAGCTGACGTGGCCTCTCAGTGCCTGGGTGCATGGGTGACTGAGTAGAGAGAAGTGTTGCAGAAATTCCCTGAATGATCCTTGTTGTACAGGGGGTGAAGCAACTTTCTTTTCAAATGGAACTTTGCAATTTTGTACCTTTTTTAGCTTACAATGGGTGCCTTCAAGATATCATTTTTCTTATCCTTTACAAAATCTTTAATAGCTATAATCTCTTCAGCAACTATATCCCTTTTGACCCAATATTCTAATCCATTCATTTTGGGTGAAATTTTAATTTTTTCATATTGTTCTGCTCTACTTTTTGTCCCCAATTTTCTTCATAAATCTGACTAAAAGAATCCAGCAATAATTCTCCTACACCCTGAATGCTGGGCTACTTCATGTTTTCCTCCATCAGATAAAAATTATTCTTCCAACTAACAATGCAGCTTCACACAATGTCCCAGGGCACGGGCAAAATGAACATATGTTATTTTCTAAGATGTAACATAAACAGCACCCACTTAAATTCCAGGAGAGTCCCCAGTCCTATGTGAAACCTCCTCCCTACACTGGGCCTTTCTTCTCTATATTGCTTTTAGAAGTCTGGATATCTGAGCTTCCACCAGAATCACCCATCACTCTATAGCAGTCTAAGGCTTCTCTGGTCTGTATCTTGAAACTTTTCCAAATTACTCATTTAATCAATTTGATTACCAGCTTCTAGATCACACTGCTTGCTGCTGCTTGTTAAAGAAATATCCCCACTTCTCTGGTACTAAATTTTAGTCAGTTTTCCCATGCCTGAGACACAATACCTGACACCACAGAAAGGAGGACAGGTTCCATTTCATTTACATTTTCAAGGATTCAGTGCATGCTATAAACCAAAACATCATGACAGAAGGGTATGGCAGAACAAAGATGCTTAGTGTAGGGCAAAGGAGGTGAACTGTACCACAGGAGAAGGGCTAAGCAGACATGGTACTCAAAGCCATACTGTATGACTCAGCAAGGCATGCCCAGAACTGTACTCTAAGAATTCACTGGGTGGTTCTCAAGTCAATAAAATTAACACAAAATAAACTACCACATCTCAAATAATTGAGGTAAAATAGTTTTGATTAATACTAAGGATTCTGAAAAATAAGTAATTTGTGTCCTTTAAAAATCATTCTTTAGATGTCAGAGAACTTAAGTGGTTACTTGAGGTGTACATCATGTTTAACCTTTCCTGTTTGTTGTATCCTTTCTTTTGTGTATTGTCTTAATGTACTTAATATTATCTGTGTTTGAAATATATAAAGACAGCTGCTACCATGTGGACAAAGTTCCATGCTACCACTAAACAAAGACCCCGTCCAGTCTGTGTTAAATTATATGTCTTTTTAATGGTATTTGGGGATTTCAACTAAGCTTTAAAGAGACATGAGTAGGTCAAGAAAACTGAAATATGGATATAATTCTTTGGATCTGAAAAAAGTAATCCTTTAATTTGTAACAAAACTAACCCATTTACAAGTGATGAGTAGTTCTTAGTAATATATTCTGAGAATATCATGCTATATGCTATTGATGAAAAATCAAATAGATGGACTCTGGGGATAGAAATTTACATGTTTTAATGGAAATCTACTCTGAAGGGTTATTACCTGTGTAAATAACTGTTGATGATCCTAAGATTTCCCTTTGAAACAAAATCAGTGTACTCTAAGCATAAATGAATACTTCAGTTGTCAGTGACTTTAAGTTGTATCTTTTAATTTAACCACATTTAATTGAGACTAAGACCTCTATATATGTAATGTCTACACTTTTTCCAATCACATAACCATGAAAAATAATATAGAAATTTTATACTGTTCATAAGTGTTTTAATATTGATTTCTTTGACAATTTAAAATAATGCTTTCCTCTTAATATCCTTGAAAGAAATTACAGACTTATACACAATGTTTCTTTTTGAAGATAAATTAATTACATTTATAAAAGAATCATTGGGTCAATGCTTTTTTATTTAACCCAGAATATACTGTCCAGGTTTCAAAAATGAATGTACTTTACTTAGTTTTAATAATGAAAATATTACCTTGTTTCTTTAAAAAATATGTAATATAATTTCTTTTTTAAACAGAACTATCCAAAGGAAATTACTATTTATTTCAGATTAACTTCTCATTATAAGGCAGAAAGAAAAAGAAATTCCCCAAAATTTACATCTAAAACATCCATGATGGATGCTTTAAATGTAGCTCAGCAGACTAAGTTCCTCCTGAGGCAAGCTCAGGGACTGGGTTTGATCACCAGCAACATATCCTACATCGGCCCCACCCTCCAGGCATGCCAGCCACCAAGACCAGGTGTGGTAGCACATGCCTGTAATTCCAGCTCTAAGGAGGCTGAAAATGGGCGGATCACTATAAGTCTAAAAGGTGTAGTTAGACCCTATAACAAATACATCTAAAAAAATATACATAACAGGTCAAGGAGATAGCTCAATGACATAAGCACCTGTCTGGCAAGCACAAGTTTCCAAGTTCAATCCCTGGTACTGCAAAATAAAATAAAATAATAGAAAATTAAATAGAAAAATTTTAATAAATAAATAACATACAAACATGACATTTTTGATCAATCATCTCTTCATGTCCACAGAAATACACCATATAGCTATTACAAAACATTAATGTAGACATTCCAAAACTAAAGTTCATGAGGCCCAGGATATAGCTTCACAGTGTGAGGTCCAGAGTTCATTCCTAGTATCTCCCCCGATGAAAGAAACAAAGCTGAATTTCAAAACAAATCTCCAAGGTTTAATAAAGTTTAATAAGGTTTAAGATTTTGAATGATTATTTTATATCTTGGTGAGTCATCTTCTTATACCTACTGAATACAAATTGTGAAGATATCTTAATGGAAAAATAGATATTTAAATCTGAGAAATTCTTTATAAATTATGAATGTGATAATATAAAATTCATCGAGTAACTCACATTGCTATCTTAATATCCTGTTTTTGTCATTTTTTAACATCTCATTCTAAAAATGTTTCTTTTTATTAGTGTTAGTGTGAATGTTATATTTATATGACTAAACTATTATTTATCCTTGTATATTTATTTTTTAACATTAACTGTCTCACTCACTGACAATAAACAAATTTACAGAAAAATACGACCAATCACAAATCTGAAATTTTAAAGAAATAATATTATTTCATGTGTTAGCATTAAAAAGAATAACTTTATTTATTGAAAGTTGTATTTTTGAGTTTAAAAACAACTTAAAATGGAATAATAGGAACATGTCAATTAAATTTACAAAAGTAATATTAAAATTTCTTTCTATCCTTTTTAAAATAAACATGTCCCTATTGAAAGCTTAGTTTTTTGTACATAGAAAATTAAAACATACCCTACAATAGGAAGTAAATATCAAATTTCTAATGGCTTTTAATGCATTGAATGTATTCAATCATCTTTCTTTAATTAAAGTGTTTATTACTTACTATACTTTGGATTCTTACATATATTATAGTCAGGGAATTTGAACAGAATATTATTTTTTCAAGACATTCTTAGACGTAAAAGAGTATATTAAAGAGAGCATGATGCAATATTTAAGGGAAGCAACAATAAATCTCATGGAAATTAATAATTGCATGTAGCTCCTAGGAAACAGAGGGAATAAGGACATGGGGTAGTATTATCAGGAACATAGAGCAGGAACTGTTGAAAAGGGTTATGGGGCATGAGACAGGACTGTGGATTGATGGGCTTGTTTTCACGTGTCAAACATAGCCCCTTAGATACAGTGATACATAGCTTCAGCTTTCTCCTCTCCTCTCCTCTAAACAGTGGTTTATATGTCCCGATAGCAGAACAGAGTAGAGTATTAGGAAACTAGTGAGTTTGTAAAATACAAGTCACATATATCAAGACTCCAGAACATACAGCAGGGCAAATAAGGAGAACAAATCTAGACACAAACAGAAATGCTTAGCACCCTCACTCTGTGACAACCAGTAAGGTCTATCTGGGGTTATAAAAATAAGCCGGCTCTTACCCTAATGTTTGGACATTTAGACTTGTATTAACATTTAAAACATAAAGAATAAGAACCAGATCATGAATTGTAAACAAAATATACAATATACAGTATATTTATAACATATTTATATACAATATATAACACTATAATATATTATAAATATGTAATACAATATATATTTACAAAAATTCAGAAAACAAGCTTATGTTTGTGTTCATTTCTCCCTTAATTAAAGTGATATAAAGTTACAAAGGATTCCAAATTAATAATAGCATACAGCTGTGATTTCAGGTTGAAATATACTTGTAATATAGATTTCAATTACTGCCTATAACAATGAATTATTTGGATGAGCAAATGTTTTTACTTCTACATCATGGGCAATCGAAAAGTTCATCTTTAGGAAATTAAAGCATCAAAAGCTATAGAGCAATTACCTTTTCCCTATTCAAACCAAAACTCTAACCAAAACTCTAATATAAGTCTATATGTGGCAAAATCTATCAAAATGAAATAATTTAGACCAAATCGCAAAAAGAATTTCATGGCTCACCTCTTTTGTCTTCTAATCTTCCTCTATTAGATTTATTATATCTCTTCCTATGATCTATGGAGTAGATCAATTTCAAATTTCAAATTTAAGCTCAGAGAGACTTAAATGATTTCAGACCATTATAATTTCTCATAAAGGATTCAGTTTTGTATATATTGCTTTAAAATTGTTCTTAAGTGGTTTTAGATAATGAATCCTTTTGAGAGTATGATAAAAACTATAAATATTTTCTCTAAATGAAGAAATATAAACATAAAATTTGACATTCATTATAAATGGATCATCTAAGAATATAATGTTGCTATAGACCCAATGTTGCACTATATTTAATAAATATATACAAATAAATATACATACTCAAACTTAATAAAAATGAGAAAAATTGAAAATATTCACTGACTATTGCATCTCAAACACAAGAGAGTCAGGAAATTGAACTGCAACAGAAACAGTTGAGTCTTATAACAGCATGAGGTTTTCTTTAAAACTCCATTAATAATTTATTATTTTTCATACTACTAAGTCATTTCATTGACTTGAAGACATAATTACTTATAGATGCACTATTTTCTTATGTTTCTGTATAATTGACTGTCTAACCATTATGATTTCTCATAACTTGGAATTTCTATTTTATGCCGATCTTTATAACTACTGATTGTAGGGGCCAGGGCCAGGGATGGCTCAGTAGAATAAGCAATTGCCTGGCAAGCGCAAGGACCTGAGTTCAATCCCTGGTTCTGCAAAAAAAAAAAAAAAAAAAACCAAACAAACCAAAAAAAGAAAAAAAACCCTACTGCTTAAGAATACCTGGAGTCTTCCCAGACCAACCCGCCCCCCCAAAAAAAGTACAAGCTAGATAAAGTTAGGAAAGCATGCCAAAAATTTCTCACTTTCCAATTAAAATTTTCCAAATATCTTTTATGTCATAGTTGCAAAGATCTCTAATTTCCCACACGATATTTTATATTATAAAAAGCAATACTGATTGACAGAAGACAAATCTGACAAACATGTCAAAATAGAAAAAACAATTCCTAAAACTGAATACAAAAATAACAAGATTAAAAATGCCAAAGATCTTCATGAACACAACAGTAAAAAAGAATCACAGGTGACAAAGATATGAAATGGTAATCTATTGATTTTTTTTTTTTTTTGGTGAAACCGGGGATTGAACTCAGACCCTTGTGCTTGCCAGAGAAGCACTTATTCCACTGAACCATCTCCCTGGCCCCTAAAATGGTAATCTATAACATATGATTAGAATAATCATGTATGATTATTCATATATGATTTATTATAAAATAAAACAATGAGGATAAATCACTTCACACCTAGCATCATGGCAGAAATTGGAAAGACTAATATTAACAAATATTAGTGAGGGTATGGAGCAGCAAGATAGAACATTGCTTCTGAAACTGATAATTCCTATGGCCACTTTGCAAAACAGGTGGTTTGTTCCAAAGTGAAGCATATTGATACCTTGCAACGTAGACACTAGACTCCCTGATATTTATGCAAATGGGCTGTGGATAAATTAACTGTGGTACATCTAATAAGTGAAATAATATTCAGTCTAAAATTATGTAATTAACTATCAAAATGTGAAAAGATATGGGAAAAAAGACAATGGATATTACTAAGTGAAAGAAGCCATTATGAAAGATTCTAGATTGTATGATTTCAACTGTCTAACATCCTGGAAAAGGAAAACTATGGATATAGTAAAATACATCAGGAGCTGCTAAGGTTTGAAGGAAAGGACAGATAAATCTGTAGAGCACAGAGGATTGTCAGGGCAGTGAAAATATTCTGTATGACAATATAATGATAGATATATAACATTGTACATTTGTCTGAACAGTTACAATGTACAATTACAACAAGAAATCCCAATGAAAACTAGGCAACTTGAGAAACACTAATGTGTCAGTATAGGTTCCTGAATTAAAACCAACACATTACTGTTTGGGCATCTGGATTTGGGGGAGGCTATGCATATGTGACAGGAGAGAATACATATTTTAGGATCTCTCTTTAGTACCTGCCAATTTTTCTATGAACCTACAATTACTCGGACATAATTGTATTTTTAAATACTCATTTTAAGAATATTGAATGATGTTGAACAATAATTATATTTTATTTAAATAATTAATTATAATGGTACTACACTTTGTTAAATAAAAGGGTTTTATCTCCAAAGCTATATATGAGGTAAGGGTAAATGAAAAGATATGGAATTTGAGATCTATTTTAAATTAACATTTTGACATGTCAAAAAAAGCAAGGGTGGGGGCTGGCCAGAGAGCTCAGTGAATTAAAGTGTCAACTTAGGTGTACCCCCGGGGCACACTGAGACAACAATTAAGACTGGGAGTAGTAGTGTACAACCATAATCCCAGTGCTAGGGAGGCTGAAAAACAGGAGGATCAGTACAATTTTAATCTGTGTAGTGAGACCTTATAGTCCCTGTACTAAATATGTTAAAAAATAATAATATTAATAAGCTAGAGTGGGACACAATGATTAGATGAACCAGATTTTTCTTATTGATGATGATATTTATTGGTCCTGGGAGATCCATACAGTGCAGTTTACTACATACTCTACCATTGATTTGAAACTCTTCATAATAATTTTTTAAAAAATTAACGAAGGCAGAACACAGAAGATAAAATGCAAACAGCAGGCAAGTATTTTAAAAATAACTTTAGATAAGGTGATGTTGACTTGGTTTTCACATGCTTAAAAGACTATATAGCTTTTTAAATCTGTAATCTTCAAATAAAGCTTTTATAAATAAGAATGTTTCAGTTTTATATCTGGAATTTTCTTCCAAATTGTTAAAAAATAATTAAGTGAAGTTTGATTCTAATGCTTTTTGGACAACATGCAAGTCTGCATTTATTCTCAAATTCTATCTCATTGGGAGTAAACAGCTTCCCCAATGTCATTAGGAAATTTGTTAACATAAGTTCAGTAATACACATAATACACAAATCAATCATACTACACTGTCTGCTTTGAAATTTATTTTATCTATTCTGAGGGATACAGCAATTTCCTTTTCCTTCAGTTCTATTTTTCTGTGCATCTGGGCTATTATTTTGAGTAAACCATGATAACATAATATAACAAGATTAGCCTCCTTCAGGGTGTTTTTCTTCCCTGGTCCATTTAAATAACTCAACTAACGTTTTGAAAGAAAATACAATAGTTTGGTTCCTCACTAAGAGCACATATTCACTTTCTTGGTATATATGCCTAGTTACACTTGTCTATGTCTTACTATGTATCCAACAGCATTTCATTTTAATGTTAAATCATAACAGCTATTCCTAGATATTTTAAATTATTAAACAACGTATTAAAGTACCATGGATATATACATAAGTCAACTGAAGTGATGACACTATGAACCAACTTGTTTACACACAGGCAATTAATACATTGATATCTCTGCCTGGATGCAGAATTGAGAGATTCTCTTAATAGTGGACAGTATTTCAGTGTAGAGATTCAAAATAGTTTAAAGCTGTGTGTTAAACCTATTAAATAAGGAAGTAAAATCCTACTTACTAGTAAACATTACAAGCAAAGTAGTTAAACATAAAACATACTTCCAATATATGGTACATTATATTAAACTATCAGTATTCTATTTTTTCTACTTGATCTCAGGTTATGTGTGGTTACATTTTAATTAAAATTACACAATTTGGCTGATACAATTTGAAAACTATTCAAAGGTACTTGCAAGTTAACCTTTAATCTGTACCACTTGTTATTTATGAAAGTACCTCATCTTTACATTCACCATGTATTAATTACAAAATCTTTAGTACCACGTAAAACATTCAAAATCATCTTGAGAGGACACCTATTAAAGTTTATCTAGGCTTAGTTACTACTCCAAAGCAAATATGACAGTGATCAGTAATAAGAACAATGACACTCTTTCAATGATTGTTATTATTCTAAGTATCTGTCAAGTAATCTAAGAGGGTACCCTGTGAGAATTACTATTTCATAATATCAGTTACTGAATTTAACTTATCAATTCTCTACTCTTACTGACTACTGGTCAGATTTTTTTCTGCATGCCATATTACTATCTATAAAACTATTTATAAAAATGTATTTAGTATAGGAGCCACAGGATCTCACTATACACATCAGACTCCTAGTGGTTCTCCTATTTTCTGTCTCCTATGCACTGAGATTACAGGCATGTACCACCATGCCCAGTCTCCTGTGTTTTCTGTAAAGCTTTATTCCCATAACCGGTGAATGTCTAAGAAAGGAAATGTATATATTTTATTGTATACTTATTTCATCACCTTTTTGGGGGGGG
>NDGN011450545.1:0-25114 GCA_002564285.1 Tympanoctomys barrerae
CTTTGCTAAGCTTGTTCTAAGTAGGTACTTTAGACCACTGAGCCATCTCACCAGCCCTAGCTTTGTCTTTGTAAAAGCAGACCACGAGGTGGCCACTTGAAGAAGCTGGGTTGATGACTTCACAGTTCCTGAATGTGGGGGGTCCAGGCCCCACTCCCACAGGTGCGGGCTAAGTGCACCCCCACAGCCTGTGTCCTGCTCCAGGCCTGACTTCTGGGAAGGCATGGCCCCTGGATGAGACCAGAGCTGCTGTCCTTTATGCATGGACCGGTTCCTTCCCGAGGGATTCACCGTAGCCAGCCAAGTAGGGACCCTCGCTGTGTCTGCCAGGTGGCGCATGGCCCCCGAGGGATCCCCTTGCCAAGTCCCGTAGGCCCCTCTGTTTATGGCTGAGCAGAACGGATGCTATCCCGTGGCTTGGGGCCTTTGTGTCCTCCGAGGGCCTCACTGCAGCCTCAACCCTGCAGGCCAAGGTGGTGGGGTGACTGCACAGTCACTGCACCCCATATTGGCAAAGCTGGCCTCTATTCAGGTCGGAAGGGCAGTTGTTGGTCTGTGCCATTTTCTACCAGCCCCTGCTAGGAGCGTCCTCCCTTCCCAGCCCTTTAGCCGTCTGGCTAAATGAGGTTCTGTTGTCTGTCTGGATAATGGGGTGTGGGGTCCACTGAGCGGATCCAAGCCCCGATACCCACAGCAGGCCACACACACCTTCTCTCACTTGTGTATAGGATTTGGACCTTCGCTGCCAGATCTTACCTTTCAAGAGCCAGAAGTCTGGATTTCAGTGTGAAATCCATTGATTCTCAAATTTTGTTTTGTTTTGTTTTGTTTTGTTTTTGGTGGAACCGGGGATTGAACTCAGACCCTTGTGCTTGCAAGGGAAGCACTTATTCTACTGAGCCATCTCCCCGGCCCGATTCTCAAACATTGATTATGGTTGTCGCAATTAAAAACTGTGAGCAGAGACCTCACCAAGCCTCTTCTCAAACGCCTTCCTCTCCAGTGTGGCAGAATCCTGGTGTGGTGAGGGCTCTTCTTCTCTGGGCTTTGTGGGGGGTGGGGGGCTTTGTGAGACAGGGTTTCACTATGCAATTCAGGTTGGCTTTGGACTCGCAGTGATCCTCCTGCCTCAGCTTCCCCAGTGCTGGGATTACAGGCATGCACCACCACAGTCACTATCTTTTTCTTAACACCGGCAAACAAAAACAGGCCAAGAAGACTGACCATCCGAGGTTTAAGCGTGTTTTTGTGGCACAGCTTTGGAACTGCTCGGCACCGGCATGTTCTGGCCCAGTTAGATGGTGTTAGTGCTTAGCTCAGCCCCCCATGTACAGCTGCTTCTGGAAGTTCAGAGAACAGAGTCCAGCTGAGTTTGCATAAAGAAGCCCTTCAGGCCAGTGTGGCAGCGCAGGCCTGTTGTCCCAGCTAGCCGGGAGAGACGGAGGCAGGAGGACTGGAAGTCTGAGGCCACCTGGGCGATTTACCTAAGCGTTCAGGGTTTGGATTCCACCGGGGATTCCCCCTCTCCCCCTGCAGCTTCTCTGAGCTCGTGGATGTAAGTCAATTCATTGATCTCTCCAGATCTGTTGTCCTCAAAGCCCCACATGTCCCAAGTTGACCCCAAGCCCGAGGTGCCAGGAACCCCAGCTCCTGGCAGGAGCAGGGTGGGCACCCGTGTTCCTCCTCGAGGTTTGCATCTGCTTTACTGTTTCTGTTTGGGCCACAGACAGCTATTCAGCACCAGCTGTGCCGGGGCTGCTCAGGTGGCATGGGGTGAGGTCACCCACAGTGCCAGCCAGCCCATCCCATCGGGGATGGTGCAAGGATTCGTCTGAGTGTGCCTGTGGGTCACCTGCCCCCTGTGGGGAACCGCACAGACCAAAGCTCCATGGCGTGAATCACCATAGCTCTGTGTCAGCCCCCAAATCTACAGCTTTATCTAGAGTGGCTCTGGCCCTGGCCGGGGTTATCTGTCACAGTGCTATCCACCCTTTCGGATTGTGGGTTCTGTGTTTGAGGGATGCTGGGTGGGAATCCCTTTGGTAGCTGAGAAAGTGAGAGGGTTGGGTGTGGATCCCGGGTGCAGGCGGGGCAAGGCCTGGCCTGACTTCCAAGCCATCACTGCGAAGAGCCCAGTGAGAGCGTGAACCAGACCACGCTTTGATGGCTCTGACAACAGAAGGTGGGCTGATGACCCTGGCTGCTCCGAGCACCAGGAGGGGGCCTGGCTGGGGTCCGGGCGCAGCTCTCGGAGATGCACAGTGGATGCTCAGCTGGGAGGGTGCAGCCCCACCAAGAGCAGCTCACTCACGGGACGGCTTTTGGCCTCTAGAATCAGGGCCCAGTAGGAAACCCCAAGGGCACCCTGGGGGGTTCAGGAGTCCACTGCACTTGGTACCTTGGGGGAAGGCGTGGTTTGTCATGTGCTGTCAGGGTTTGTCCCCAGGGAATGGGCAGATTTATTCATTGGTGTGTTCTCTTATAATCTGAAGCTTAAGTGAGATGCTTAGGCCAGGAGATGCTAGGGGCAGGGCGGCCAGCTGCCTCCAGCAAACCTCAGTGTAACCCGTGTGTGCTTTTGTGTAGACACAGACATGGTCATCATCTACCTGTCGGCAGGCACCACATCAAAGGACTCCCCGGAGGAGGATAAAAAGGCAACTCTCCGTGTCATCAATGAGGAAAATAGCTTCCTGAACAACTCGGTGATGATCCTCACCTACGCCCTCATGAACGGTAGGCCGCGCTTGGAGGTTCTTCCTTCAGGGGGCTTGCGGGTTAGCTCAGCTGTTTAAAGCGCCTGCTTGGGCAAACTCAATCGGGAGCAGGCCGCACCAGACGCGCCCGTAAGGCAGCCTGAGCCAGCCAGAAATCCTCAAGATTCTTCCTTCAGATGAAAGCTCCCTGTCAGTGGGTGCTGCTTGGCGAACAGGAAGGAGACAGCCAAGTGCGCTAGGCGAAGGCTGCCGGGGAAGCCGGGTCTTCCTGTTCCTGGTGCCGGCACTCAGGGCCTCACGGGGAGCTTTTCTCCCCCAGCCCGCTGCTGCTCAGGCCCAGCCTTGTCTGCGTTCGCGCCCCTCCAGCTGTGCACGGCCCTCAGCTTTCCCCCTTCTCCCTCGAAGCCTGGGCTACCTCAGTGTCCACACCGTGTGGAGATTGTGAGCGTGGCTCGTGGGTCCCAGCTGCACGAGGCAGGGCACCATCCCAGATCCCTCCCATCACCAATGTGGTGACAGTCACCTTCCCTCCAGCAGCGTGGGGTAGGGGTGGACCAGAGCGCTCCGCACACACGGGGCAGCACTGGCCGGGTCCTCGTTCAGAGCCACAGTGTTGCTGTTAAGCAGCAGTAATTTTTTTCATTTAAACTTTTCACCTGGAAACAGTGGTGCAGTTGTCAGTGGCAGCACGTCCCCGGCCCCTTCCTCTAGCTTCCTGTGGCAGGAACGTGGCACAGCATCACAGAGAGCCTCGTGCAGAACATGAGCACAGAACGAACTGCACGCTGGGGCCCAGCACGCACACACCGCTGCCTGCCTGCTGGTGCCGCTTGTGAACACGCTTAGCCAGTCAGTCAGTTCATAGAAACGCTGCTGCTCCGCCACTGCCAACCCGTCCCCCCACCCCTGCCTGACCACTGTCTGCACATGCTGGACGCTCTCCCCCGTCTCCCTTCCGGCCTCACGCTCGGGTCACTTCCCCACTCCCCAGTCTGCCTGTGCAGCCAGGGCCGCGGGTCTCGGTTTTCCTGTGCTAGGGGAATTTGCTCTGAAGATACAGATCTTAGGGGCCAGCTCCCGCGCAGGCTCTGCTGGGAGGACCTGGGCTCTGGGATCTTCACTGTGCCCAGATTTAGTGACCACACCCACGGCCCCAGGCCCTGCTGTGTCTGCTGGGAGTCCCGCTGCGAAGTGCAGCTCGGCTGAGCAAGTCATTACGTGTGCCGTGAGCACTCCTGTAGTGCACGCGGAGCTGGGACTTAGGTCCTGCGCTGTAGGATGCGGCTAGGTCCTTGTTAACAAGGAATGCAGAAAACCTCAGGACTTCAAGGCCTGCTGGAGAAGAGAAGGGGACTGTGGTTGCCCGGCTCCATCCCCAGCTGGGCCTCTCTGGGATGACCACCGGGCTGCCTGGGGGCCCGTGAGATCTCCTCCCTGCCCCGGCCCTCCCTCGCCTTCCTCAAGAGCATGCACCTTGCCTCTTTGGGTCCTGAGGACACTGCCCTCGCCCACCACACACACCCTTCAGGCTGTCTCTGGCCTCAGATTGCTCTTTTATTCTGTGATTCAGCTCCTTTCACTTACACGGAGGGAGGAAGGAAGGAAGGCGGGAGGGAAGGAATTCCACCAGCACCTTCAGCATGCGCCACTATGAGGCTTTAGGGCTGCCAGATGCAAGGTCCACATCCTCAAGACGCAGAGACACGCCAGATGGACAGACATGCCGGGGGCTGGAGGAGGCCCAGCGACAGCCAGGGCTCCTCCTCCTCCCTGAAATGTGATGGTCCTGTGATAGAGACTGTGAGGAAACCCTACTGTCACCTGTCCCCTCACTCTGCCAGGTCGGCCCAGCAGAGGCTCTCGTGCACTTGTGCCAGATGAGCCCGTACCTTGAAGCCACTGTGTCTGCCACCCACCCACCGTCCTTCCCCAGATGTGCTTCCGGCACTCCCTCCTGCACCTTCCTCCCCTCTTCCTTCCCCCTGCCCCTCCCTCCCCTCTCTCCCTCCCCCATTTCACAGAGAAAGTCACCAGGGAGGAGCTCACTTCCTGCTAGCTAGGGAGGAGGCACTCCCCAACCCCTAGCCAAGTCACTTGGGGGTGAGTCAGGGAGCAGAACCTCTTGAATGCTGGGACAGAGAATTTATTGTCAGACCTAGAATGCACCATTTGTGGGACAACCTGGAGAAGCAAAAGTCCCGAGTGGGCCATCTCCTAGAGGACACAACACAGAGACAGTTCGGTCACCAGGCTGCTGCCCACAGGGAGGCCTGAAGGCCTGGGAGAGAAGACCGCGATGAGCCGGCAGGCGGGCCCTCATCCTTCGCCCTCCTTCCCTGCGATATGTGACTCCTGACATCCTGAACTTGAACGCATCTGCCCAGGAGGATTCTAGGAGTGGTCATTCCCGGTGTGGCTGCTGGCTGTGGACAGCCCGGCCTTCTTACCTATCTGCCGTCCCAGCTCTGCAGCCAGCCTGCGTAACGTTGCAGGCTAGTGACGAGGAAACCCAGCGCTTTCTGACCCTTTGTCCCACAGTCCTCGGCTTTGCTAGCAGGAGCGTACCCACGGCCAGCCCAGCGCGGCCGCCTGCTCCCATCCCCCTCTGAGCCTCTCTGGGCTGTGTGGTCAGGGATGGGGCTTGCCTCTCTGGTCTCTCGGCCTAGGCTGGGCGGGGGCAGGGATCCGCATCTGACTTCCTCGGCTGAGGTGCCGTTCCATTTCTTCAGCCCTGCACAAGAGGAGTAAACCCTGAGTTTATCTAACTTCGGTGTTTGAAGAAAGAAAATCCATTAAATTTTGGCCCTACTTGAGGAACGGACTTCTGACGGTGGGAACGGGTACCTCGGTTTAAGACACATATGGTCAGTGAGCCGTGAAGACCACAGTCTTTCTAATGTCTGAGTACTTCGTGGCTGGCTGTTAATCTCCAAGAATATGAGGCCAGAACTTCTTAAAATGCAGGGGCAGGGTCTCCGTAGTGACTAAAGTCATTTGAATTTGTTTACAGCGGTACCCATATGAGATCAGTTACTAATCCTTTTGACTGTGTTCCAACAACAGCAAACTTTAAACGATGGTTTATTAAATTATTTTTGTACTATAGGTTACAGATGTCATTGAACAGTACATACCCGTCTGACTAAATCTTTTGCAAAGTTTTCAAAACCCCGAAATATAAAAAATATACATTAAATAAATCAAATTCAATATTATCCTAACAATACAAAGGGTAGAAACATTTGTAATTAAAATGAGCTTCAAAAATGAGGGTGAAGCCCATCAGTAAATGCAAACCATAATTCTTATGTTTAGCTGCGCAAGAGTCTGGCTAGTGGTTTTACAAGCAAAGAAAGAATGAAACGGTAAACTTCTACCCTTTAAAGCTCATGCAGTTTCAGCTACCACTTTAAATGAAATGCAGGCTTGTTAACCAGTACTTTCGCTTTCACATATTAAGTGCAGCCAAGGAATTCAAATCTTATAATTAAACTTTTTGAGGCGAGCAGGGCCTCCGCAGATGTAGCTCCGTTACCCTTGAAGACTCCTGCGCCCTCCTGCTGTGAAGACAGCCACGCTGCGTCTGTTCCTCGCAGGAGGTGCAGTCTCTGTCCCAAGCTCCCGTTGTCCCTGTAGTCCCTGGAACCATTGTTCTCCCAGAGGTAGGTGGCCTGGTGAGTGTGCGGCTGTGCTTTCAGATGGGGTGACTGGCCTGAAGGAGCTGGCTTTCCTGCGGGACCTGGCCGAGCAGAACTCAGGGAAGTACGGCGTGCCAGACCGCAGCGCGCTGCCCGTGATGAAGGGCAGCATGATGGTGCTGAACCAGCTCAGTAACCTGGAGACCACGGTGGGCAGGTTCTACACCAACCTGCCCAACCGCATGATCGACGAGGCCGTCTTCAGCCTGCCCTTCTCAGACGAGATGGGAGATGGTGAGTCGGAGGGGGCTTCCTGGCCAGTGGGGAAGAAGTGAGGTGGGGGGTGGGGCCACCCTCCCTCAGCCTGGGCTGCAGCACCCTCTGTCCTCTCATGGTGATGTCGCGGAGGGCAGAGGTCCCCACCTGGTCCTACCTATTGCCCTGGCCACAGTGGGCACACAGGCTTCAGGCCTGAGGCTCCTGAGAACTTACCAGTGACCATGCTTAGTTCAGCTGGGACTCAGGAGGCTTTGTATCCCAAGTGGTAAATAAAGCTCAGATGGCCTTAGGATCCCTCCTCAAAGTGGGGTGTCACTGAGTAGCCTGGCATGGATGAACTGTCACAGCCCAGTCTGTTGTGTCTGTGACTTATATAATCTCACCAGCTCTCCATTTGGTCCTCTGTCAAATGGGGCAGTAAATCCTCCAGGTGTTCAGGATTAATTAGATTACATACAACATTTTGATGTAGCCAGGTGTGGTGATGTGCACCTCTAATCCCAGCGTTCAGGAGGCTGAGGCTGGGCTACAAAATGGCTAAGGCCACCTTGAACTACATAGTGAAACCCTGTCTCAAAACAAAGACAAATTTTTTTTTTGCATGGCAGGCGTCCCTTAACCCCGTGCTGTGCCTGACTGTTGTCACCCTATTCTTGAATACATACCTTTGTCCATCTCCTTGTTACTGGTGCCATCGGCCTAATACTGAAGTTACTGGGAGTATGATGTAGGGAAAAGGGCGTAACCCCCCTGGGACTCAAGCTGTCAACCTAAAAGAAGGGGATCCACTTCCCCAAGACAGTTGCGTAGGCTGAGTGCGGTCACATCACGCAGGCGCGGTGATGCCTGCCTCTCCTTTTCTTCCTCGTGTTCCTGCTGACTCCTTTCCCCACGTCCTGGACCGCGCTCACCAGGAGCCGCCAGCAGCATGAATCTAGCGTTTTGTTGCTGTGTTCAGGAGTCCACAGCATGCCGCGCGGTAGGGACGAGGCACACACCTCATGTCTGCCAAGGGACAGATCGGAAGTCCTGCCGCCACTGTGCCGAGGCCAGGCCTGCAGAAAGTCGGGACTTAACAGCCGGATTCTGTTATTAGAGAAGAGGAGGCCCCTTTTCAACTTCAGGCTGTGCAGAGCCGTGATCGTCTTTGGCCAGTGTGAAACGCTCGTCCGTGAGCCCCGATTGTGCATCCCTGCAGTGGGTTCTGGTCCTGGGTTTATTTAAAGCTGTGCGGGCTCCACCTGATAGTGTGACTTTTCATTCTGTGTTTCTAGCCCCCTGAAGCACTGGGCGACACACACTCCACATGTGGCGTCAGCACAGGGAGACGCGGGCTCACCTGGCTCTGATTCAAAGCCACCGCAGATTAAAATAGCATATGCTGCGCATTTTGTTCTGTTAAACAGCAAATCTGTGTGCTTTAGGTCAAGGCGGAACACTTGAGGATTGTGTCCATGCGGCAGGAGCTCACATCCTTCCGTTGGCCACGGTGGCACCGGAGAGAGTCTGCCGTCTGGGTGGCCCCTGGAGGAGTTGGAGTGTGTTTCTTTAGGGTTGTTTTTTTCTTTTTTCTTTTAACACTGTATCCTCAGCGAATCCAGAGAAGAGCAGGAATTCGAAATGAACCCGTTTCTTGGTCCTGGGTACTTCGGTTGTGCTTTACTGATCCAGATTAGGGCCCTGGTCAGGGTGGGGGTGAGCTCAGCTGCGGCGGAGCCCTGGCTCGATCCCCAAGCTGCAGTGGGAAGAATGTGGTCTCCAGAAAGGCCTGGGGAAGTGTGGCCCACCTCAGGGGACCTCTCCCCGTGCCGGCCTTCACACTTGCAGCCTGTTGCCCAAGAAACCTGAGCAAAAACCATCTGCAACGTATGCCAAGGACCTTCATAAGTATGTTTCTTTCCAGTGTTTTAAAGCAGAGAGTAGGTGTTCTATTATGTAACTTGCCTAGAGAATGCTCCTAAAATTAGAAGGGACACCCATGGGGGGCTTGTCCCAGACACTCAGTGAGGTGCCCACTTCCCCATCAGCCTCCAGCGCGGGGACACAGATCCGCTGGAGACAGACCTCCGTGTCCGCGTCTGCAGTCCCAGACTGGCGCTCTGAGGCGGGCAGTGGGGGCTGTGCCGTCTCAGCCCACATCTGGTCCCTGCCGAGCCTTGGTCCTCGAGGCGGCCCAGAGAGCCCAGGTGTCCAGGGCTCAGGGTCCCGCCCTCACCATCTCAGGCTTTCCCTCCTGTGCATTCTCTTTTCCTTGATGACCCCAGTGCTGCGTATGGCATGTGAGCTAATGTGCTTATGTATGGTGATGAAAATGTTACCAAAAATAGAATATGCACTAAGACTCAAAAAACCTGACATGCCCCAACTCTGGCCCAGTCCGCAAAAGCAGGGACACCTGGCCTACCTGGACATACTTCAGACCCTTGACTTGTCCAGCAGTTACTCTAGCTTCCCTTTCTAAAATGCACCTCCTGTCTTCCCAGTGCCTTAGTGGTCAGGTGCGCAGAGCCCTGGAGCAATTCCTTTCCAGACTCCGTCTCGAGTCTCCTAGAAACTAGGGAAGCCATTGCCACTGTGTCCCTTAAAAACGTGTAGGGAGGGCTCGGAGAAGTCCTGCAGTGCCACCAGCTGGCGGAGACCTCAGATCTCCACATCCTTGTCCTGTAGCCTCTGCTTGACTGCGGGGTGCTGTCGGAGCTGCCGAAGGACCCGTCACCCCACTCTAGCTCACCTCGGGTGCGAGGAAGGTGGTCGCGGAACATGGTGAATGTTTAGATTAAAACTGATGCCGGTGAAAGACGCCTTGCTGATGCTCTGCCTCACAGTGCTGCCCCTCCTCTCTGCACGCCCGCCCCACCTCCCGGCGTCTTCCTGCGACTGCTCTGGCGTCTCTGTCCTGAGGGGCTTTAGCTGAGCTGTCCTGGCTGCCTTGAGGTCCTGGATCAATTGAAAACGTTTCCTTGCCTCGTCATCTTGACTTTGGGGAGGAGCTGGAAGTCACATGGTGCCAGATTCAGTGGACAAGATGGACGAAGACGCACAGTCACGTTTGTAGAAGCTGCCTTTTTGCTGAATGTGGTTTTGATCGCACCTCATAAAGACCCTCAAGATAGAGCACTCCAGACTGGGGAGGTAGCTCGGCAGTCTGAGCACCTGCTTGGCAAGCACAAGGACCCAGGTTCAATCCCTGGTACCGCATGCTGTGCCGGCCCTGCTTGGGAGACTGAGACACGAGGGTCACTATGAGTCTGAACTACATAGCAAGATCCTGTACCAAATAAATAAGATTAGAAAGAAAGAGCAACTAAGAGCTGCCGCAGAAGTGGAAGAACGATGGCACGAGTGGGCTCAAAGTGAGGGGCGCAAGTGGCAACGCATCTTTGGCTCTAGTACATACTTAAATCTAGACAATCACTGAGCATTTTGTTCATGCCCCAACTGTCTGGCTAAAGCATTGTGGGCGGCTCCTGGGTCGTACACGTTCTTCTCCCAAGCAGAGCCAAGAGGCTGATCCTAGCGTGTGTGGTTCAGTAGGGCACGTCGCCAGGCTTTTTCCTGAGCCTTCCTGTCCAGCTCTTAGAGGTGGTTTTTATCCCACAGGCTTGATAATGACTGTGAGTAAGCCCTGTTACTTTGGAAACCTCCTGCTGGGCATCGTGGGTGTGGACGTGAACCTGGCCTACATCCTGGAAGATGTGACCTATTACCAAGACTCTCTGGCCTCCTACACGTTCCTCATAGACAACAAAGGTAAAGGGCTGGGCCCTCACGGGGAGGAGCAGCTCCCTCCACTGCCCACAGAGCGACCTGTAGTGCCCTTTGCGCCACCAGATGAAGCAGGATAGACATGCTATTTAAACAAAAGCAGGTGGCCAGGACCATTGGCGTGCAGCAGAATAGCAGGAAGACCCCTGGCAGAGGCAGCCGGCTCTGTGTTATGTGGAGGGTGGGCAACAATTCCTTGTAACATGAGACAGAATTACACACAGCATGTGGTCCTGGCTGGACATGGTGGCACATACTTGTAATCCCTGGGAGGCTGAAGCAGAAGGATCTCTGAGTTCAAATCCAACCTGTGCTCAGAGTTGAATGAACAGAAGACAGGAAAATGGTCCGTTGGCCACCTCCAACCTACAGCTTACCTTTCTTATTTTTTCTTTTGCCTTTTGAATAATGAGAAATTGTTTAGGACCACATATAAAATATAATCCATATATACCTCAACACTTACCTTTTATATTTTTTATTATAATATTAATATAGACAACAGCAACGATTAAAAAAAAGCTTAACCTGCAGGTGGGATGCAGCTAATGGTTTGATGTGGCCACATGTTTGTTTCTCTTGTTAACTTTAGATTTATGGCGTTAAGGCTTATATAGCCAATTAGAAAATTTCACAAAATGAAAACCAACATGGCCAAAATATTCTCAGTAACTCACGCCTCGGTCTCCACTGCGGAAGCAGGCCGGGCAGGGAGGGGCTGGGCAGCCAGCGGCGCTGGGAAGCCGCGCTGGGCTCGGGGGCCGTGGGCTCGGGGGCCATGGGCTCGGGGGCCGAGGCCACGGCAGCGGTCTCACACGCACTCTGCTTCCGCTTCCAGGCTACACGCTCATGCACCCGTCTCTCACCAGGCCGTACTTGCTCTCCGAGCCCCCCCTCCACACGGACATCATCCACTATGAAAACATCCCCAAATTTGAATTGGTTCGGCAAAATATCCTAAGGTAAGAAGGTGCGGGTCATGGAGGGTCTTGTTTCTGAGAGGGGCCTGTTGAGGTCAGACATGCGGTGATCACAAAAGCACGCGAAGGCTTTAATTTTTAATAAACCGTCTGACAGAAGCGCAGGGTAGGCACGGTGAGAGCGTTTGCGTCTTGCAGGGGATGCATGATGCGGTGATTTACTTAGATGTTGGCCGCATTCTCACCACCATTGTTTTCGAGCATTTATGGCCCTTTTTGTTAAGTAAAAACTCAGTGCTCTGCCCTCATCCACCTTATTCACCGGCTCTGGCACCACGCAACATCGGGCTTCTCCCTACAGTCGGAGCGATCAGGAAAGGGGGGTTTTCTGAATGGTTCAGATATAGAGGCAGCGGGGACAGCATGGCCAAAGACCTCAGGGAAAGGACACCAGAGCTGTGGCAGGGTGTGGCCCGCACCGTGGGACGGGAGTGCAAGGGAGGAGGAGGGGTTTTGAGATGAATGACAATGTGTCATTGACTATAATACCAGTTTTTTAATTAAACATTCAGTGTAGTTTTTTATCACAATGCAGGTAAAGGTTTCCCATAGGATACAGAACAAGTTTATGATTATTTACTGCTATCAGAGTATCCTGAGCACTTTCTCCATGAGGATAGTAGCTAAGACTTTCTTGGCTTATAGCAGAGCAGGACTCAGAATGACTACATGCTATTAAGTCTTGTAAATCATCCTTGATGTTCATATTATCATAAAGTAAGCTATAGATTATCTCATTTTTAAAAATACTGTGGTTATACCAAACTAGAAAATAATCAGCAGTGTAAAAGGTCGAGCAAAGGACCAGCGCTACCGCATTTGCCAGAAAGTCCTTCGGCAGAGTCCTGCCCCTCCCAGGTGACAGCGCTGTCCTGACCAGCGTTTCCTCCCGAAGTAGAAGCAGACGGGCTGTGTCCCGCTGTTGTGCCCGCCGGCACCCTGTGGAGACTGGGTCTTTGTACCTGCTGATTGGATATTAACGACTGAAAGATGGGGGCTGGCTGGGGAGGAATTAGACTTGGGGTGCAGGCCTACGGTGCTGGTGCATGCCCTGGCCAAATCGAAGCCTCACATTGTGCTCCTCAAAAGCCGAGCATTTCACTGCTGTTCAGAAATCCGGAGGGGCCGCAGCTGCTCGCCTGACTCTGGGAACGGCGTGTTTTATCCTTTAACTCTGCTTGCGGCGCAGCCTCCCCCTGGGCAGCCAGATCATCTCGGTCCCGGTGAACTCGTCCCTGTCCTGGCACATCAACAAGCTGCGGGAGGCGGGGAAGGAGGCCTACAATGTCAGCTACGCCTGGAAGATGGTGCGTGGGCGCTCTCCCGGGGCAACGGGGAGGGTGGGGCTCGGGCTGAGGTCGGCGCGGCAGTGCGGGTGGTTGGCACTTCCCGCCTAAGCCAGACTGCTCCTTTGCTGTGCGTAAAACCAGTAACTGCCCGCAATGAGGCACCCAAGCTGTGTAAGGCAATGTGAAACAGAAAGTAAACAGCGCCCTTCCCTCCCGCCCCTCCGCTGATGCTGGTCCACTGGGGCCGTTTCCAGGATTCGTGTGTCTGCGCGTGCGCTTGCTGCCTGCCGGCGCCGGGTCCCGTTATGCAGCGACTGCACGTTCTTGCACACAGCCCTCTGCTGCTGTAGGCCACATCCGTGTGTGTTCTTTTTGCCATTCAAACTCAGATTACGAGATTTAGGCATTACGAATGAAGTGGCGAAAGGTCGCTCAGGTGCCGCACACTCCCCTGTCAGAAGCTGACCTGGAGGATCGCAAGTCCAAGCTCAGCCTGGGACGCTGTGACTTCGCCGAAATCCTGCCTTGAGATAAACGAGAACTCCCATTTCTGCTTTTCTTACCGGCCTCATTCAGCGGCTGGGCCTCGGTGGAACCGACAGCACTGACCGCGTTGCTGTGACCGCTCCACGCCTGCCCTTCCCAACTATGCCCTTGTGGGGCCCTGCGACCTATAACTGACCCAAAGAAGACCGCATTTGTGTCATCCGACTGTGATCCGTAAACTTCAGGTGCAGTCCTCCATGAGAGTACCGTGCCAGCCAGAGCCAGAGCCGCCGATGCATCCACTGAACCGTCCCCGTAAGGTGGAATCATCGCGGCAGGCTCGGGCCTTCAGCGCAACCCCACGCGGCCTCCGCGTCCCGGGCAGGAGCCGCAGGCGCGGGCAGCCAGCGCGCCGCCGTCTCATCGGTCTCCTCCAGCCCCCTTTTGGCTCTTACAGTACCATTCTGGCAGTGCCAACCAACCGGTAAACAAATGAATGCTAATAATAATAATTAAAAGTGAAAGTATTTGAAAAATTTATACTGATAAGCAGTTCTGCAAGAGTTCATTGTTCAGCAATAGAAATTTGAGGAAAGGAATCGTCTCTTTGCAGGTTAGTATTAGCCACCATTCCTTATTATAGTGCTCTTTACCCCGCAGAATACAGCACCAGCTGCCTTTATCTTTGGATTCATATAATTGTTAAACATTAATTGTTTCACTTCTGCATCAGAAAGGGTAAGCCCGCACCAAAATTCTTAGCTCAAAGTAGTCACTTGTATTTGAAATCCGAGCTTGTTTGCCTCTGTAAATGACTCAGTTACACCTTAGCAGGGCCTCGAAAGAGAAAAAAGAAAACGTAGGCACTCATGGGCCTTCTTTGTGCAGTGAATAGACCCGGCGTCACTACTCTGGAAAGAAGTGTTATTTTCCGAGAGCCTTCTTCACAGACATACTGCTAAGTTCTGGCCACTGTCCCATGGCAGATTGGATATAGTCGCTTCGGGGAGAAGCTTTGTCAGAGTTCTGAAATTGCCAAGCAGTCACTGCTCAGTGAAAAAGTAAGCTAGTACTGAGATCTGAGATGAGAATAGCTTGCCTGGCTGCCTGTGAACAAGGGCAGATATTTTTAGGCTTTCCTTACTTAAAGGGTAGAGCATATATTTCAGCCGTCCCCAGGAACGGATTCTTACTGATACAACCCAGGCAGAGCTTGCTGGTGCTCCGAGCAGGTGGCTAACCTGCCTTGCATCTGTAGACAGCAGTGGGCGTGGCTTGCACCCCCGGCCGCATCTGGGTGTGACCTGGGACCCAAGGACGCGGGAGACTATGTGATGGATATCAGGAGGTTGCTATAGCGCTGCATAAGCCAGGTCCACTGTGAGCCTCTGATGAGGCCACGTGATGACAGAAGGACTGGCTGTTGCAAAGTAGGAGAGTATGGGGTTCCGTCCCCTCGAAGCCAGATCCTGAGTGCGTCCTGAACAAAGCGCTTCTCTCAGGAGCGTTTTGGGAATGTCAGTACAGTTCCTCTTCATACAGGACATTTGCCAGCTAAGAACAGGAATATGAAGACCTAACATGTCCTCCTGGGGACTACTTTAAAGGGGACTGCTACCTTTTGACGTGTAGGGTAGCTTTTTTTCTCTTCTAGAAGAGACCCAATTACAGAACAATATTCTGCTTGCTCTGATGGGGCTTAGTTTCCTAGCTCAGGGGACCCTGTAACATAGGAAAACTCAAGGCAGTGACAACTGAGAAGAGCAGAGGCCGCTCTCCCGTGCCTGAGACCTTCGGTGTGCAGGAGGAAGAGGAGGATCCCGTCTGCTGTTCTGCTGCAGCAGGACTCAAAGGCAGTCTAGGGACACACATTGCTTCTGTACTTAAAGGCTCTGCAGCCTCTTGAAGAAACTGACCTCACTGATCACAGCCTGCCCAGCGTGTCACTGAGGAAACCAGCTGGGCAGCTCAACAGGGCACCGTCCCTCACTCCTGGCCTCACCTGCTGGTCCTCGCCCTTCTCATTTACGTACAGACCCCCTTTCCCAGCGGTGCTGCCCACAGCCATGTCCTGGATGCTCACAGCTGCATGTCTGATGCAGTGCTGCATGCCATACAGGGCTGTGTTACTCCGCCTTACCTGTGTGACGGGTCACACAAGAGCCACCACAGACGTGTGACCCACTGCATGATGCCATCACATGGTGTCAGTAGGTGGCAGGGACCCTGGGCTCTGTAGTGGTCTTCTAGCATCAGCACTGTGTGTGTGGTCGCTTGCTGATTGGCTTTAGCTGTTCTCCTTGCCAAAACTTATTGCAACACTAGTCTCTAGGAGAAAAGAGAATTTGAAAGAGCTCGGGTCTCCACAGAGCTGGACTTGAAGCTGGACACCGGGCAGCCTGCGGCGGAGGCGGTCGGCTGTGCAGGGTTGTCACTGCGCCTCCAGCCAGCCTGTGTGCCACCAGCGCAACTCACTTCCTGCCCCGCCAGCCAAGCAACGACTGGATTCTGCATCGCTGCCAATGTTTCCCCTGTGCGAGGATTCAGAATTGGACTGTGAAATAGCACGTTCTCGGAGCATCACTGCAAAGCCAGCTGCATGTTTCGAAGAACATTTTCGGCCCAGATAGAAGCGTTGTGCCGCCAGCCCCACATTTGCCTGTGTTGCTGACAACCGGCATGAGCAACAGAGACACATTCCACTTGTTCTCCGACATTTCGCACACTTTCCAGGGGAGAGGAGGGAACAGAGATGGCAGAAAATGACAGGAGCGATGTCCTTGTGTCCACAGACGCTTCGCTTTGTGTTAGAAACTCTTTCCCAATTTTTACAGGTGCAAGACACGTCCTTCATTCTGTGCATTGTGGTGATACAACCGGAAGTACCTGTCAGGCAGCTGAAGAACCTCAACACGGTACCCAGCAGCAAGCTGCTGTACCACCGCCTGGACCTGCTGGGCCAGCCGAGCGCCTGCCTCCACTTCAAGCAGCTGGCGACCCTCGGTAGGCAGCGCCCGCCCGCGCATCTCTGAATCCCACCCAGCCCAGCAGACAGCAGCTCCTGCAGGGCAGGGCAGGGTACAAGGGCATGGGAGTCAGAGGCCTCGCGCCTGGGCTGGTCGCCCGGAAGTGCTAGGATGGGATCTGCATGGCGATGCTGCAACAGATGAGCTCTCAGTAGCAGCCAGAGGGGAACAGGACCGGAAGGAAGGGGACAAACGGGTGCTGGCTCAGGCGGTGCCCGGCCACCTCCTGATTCTCTGGGTGGCTCGGGATGTGCACGTGGAGGTGGCAGGGACAGGCTGAATCGGCCCACGGCTTTCTCCTCCTGTCGAGCACACCCGGCCCGTGCCCTGCCACTTCCTGCTGCGGCTCTGGAGTCCACTCCTGAGTATCTTCAGTATGCTGTCCTGGCTGCCCCGATGCCCTGGACCGACTCAAGGCATTTCCCTCTGGTGGTCATTTTGACTTTGGGGCGGGGCCGCAAGTCACACAGTGCCAGGTCCCGTGAATAGGGTAGATGAGGACATGCCATGTTTTCATCTGATAGAAGTGATCATAAATACAGATACAGTGAATGTTTAAATTTAAAAATGTATTAAAGCCAAGGCAGAGTGCCATGAACCCCCCTCAAAACACTCTCAACGTGCTTATTTTATCGTTCTTGGCAATGTCTTTAATTTTTTTTTTAAAGTGCTCACTGTATCTTTCAGTCATTCCCGTACAGCAGGGTTTGCCTGACCCCAGGAAAGGAGCTCTGTGTTTGTGTCCTTGGTCACCCTCTGCTCCTGGTAGTGCCAGCAGAAGAGGCTTCAGTAGCCCAGAGGCAGCCTGTAGGGCCGTGGTAAAGCTCCCATTACAGGGACAGACAGACCTGGGGCTTTGGGGGTGGGGTGGGCAGGGAGAAATCCGGAGTTGCGGAGAGCTTCCGTAGCCCTGCGCAGGGTCGGCAGAGCTCAAGGGAGCAAAGCGAATCTGCACCTACAAGGTGCGTGAGTCCTGCAGTCACCACCGAGCTGAGCTGTGGTGCAGGAAGATGTCTGCGCTAACCAGAGAAAAGGTTTTCCCAAAATACACAAGATGCAGCAAAGCTGCGATTTCTTGCTCCTTTTGTCGCTGTATAGTCGACCTGGTTTTTTTCCTGATATTCTTCCTTGCTTGCACGTCTGCACTGCCTGAACTTGGTGGAGCAGCTCCACTTTCTTTTGATTAGGATTCATCTGATATGTTTGTCCTTTTACTTGATCCGTGTCCCTAGGGCCTGCCATTCCCTACGTGCCAGACACAGTCTCTGTGGCATGTCCATACCCCCCAGGCCGTCACCGTTCAGGAACTACATCCCCTTTTTCCCATTGAAAACACATAGGATCTTGCCTGGCAAACGCAGGGTCCTGAGTTCAAGCCCCAGTACTGCAAAAAAAGAAAAGAAAGAAAGAAAGAGGAAGGAAGGAAGGAAATACATAGGATCAGAAGAGTCATTAACTAAGAGTCCACGAGATTCTTAGCCAGGAAACTGAGAAGATCCTGTTCCATGTTGGAAGGGGATCACGGACAGACACCCCACACTGCATTCCAAACAAGAGCTCTGGAGTTTAGTTCCTCCCTTAAAATCCCCTCCGGAGCATTCTTCCCAGACAGCTTAGAAGAGCAGGCCCAGCTCCCCGGCCGCCTCTGTGACACGCTCAGCTGCGTGCGCAGCTCAGCGGGAGAAGAGCGGCGCCGACAAGCCAGCACTCCCGCCCGTGGGAAAGACATGGCTGTTCTGAAATCTGAGGGCGGCCGCTGCGCTCTGTCCCTGGGAAGCGTGCTCACGCCCAGACTTCCGTTGTTTCCTTCGGATCCCTCATAGCTTTGCTGCCCGGTATGGTGGCTTCGGCCACACGGCAGCTCTTGACCTCTGAGAGGGGCCAGAGGTCAAAGAGGTCTGGAAGGTGTGAAGGACACACCTAACTTTACATTGGTTATTTGTTGCAACGATCATATTTTTTACATACTGGCTCCCATAGTTCATGTAATAAGTTTCTTTTTGGGTTTTCCTCATGTGGTTACTAGGAAACCTCTAATTATAGTCCATTTTTGGGCTGTGTTGTATTTCATTTTGACAGTGCTGTCTCTTAGAGATTACTCAGAAAGTGTGGAGATCGCTAATTCCAGTGCCGTCCACAGTCTCTCTCCACCATCCATGCGTGTTTTTCACCCAGGCGGTGGGGACCCAGGGCAGTGTGGTGGGGTCACCCAGGCGGCTTAGGGTCTTTTGGTGATGAAAGGGACCCAGGATAATCGAAATATGAGAAAAAGGGAATAGAAAACGCAGGAAGTTATGGGAAATAATGGTTTGCCCTGACTTCCTTGATGAGGGGAATTTTGAGAATTGGGGGATTAGGCAGACTGTCAGCTCCCTTCAGGAGGGGTGGTGGAAGTACATTACAGAACAATGAAGAATTTCTTTGGCGAGTGCATCATCTAGCCAAGCGTGGTGGTGCAGGCTTGTAACCCCAGCCAGCACTCCTGAGGCTGAGGCAGGACAGTTTCAGGTGTAAACACAGCCTGGGAAGCTGGGTGACTTAGGGAAGCTCTATCCCAAAGATAAAAAGTAATAAGAGGGCTAGGGGTGTCACTTCAGGGGAAGACCCTGGTTCAGTGCCTCAAACATACCTCCCAAAATGTGTGTCTGTTGCCTAGACTCATGGCCGTGGGCCCTGCGTCTCGACTCTTGCCCTCTGTCTCCATGGTAGCATTCCAACCTTTCCTTCCTCTCACTTCAAGAAAGGCTGTGAGGCATAGTGACACACCCCTGTAATCCCAGCACTAAGGAGGTAGAAGCAGGAAGATTCCTGTGAGTTTGAGACCAGCCTGGGCTACACTGCATAGCGAGACTCTGTCTCAAAGACAAAAAAGAAAAGAAAAAGAAAAACTTAAAAAGGAGGCCACTTGCCAAGGCAGTTTGCCTCCCTCTGCTGTGCCTCCCTTCAGTTACCCATGGTTCAGCATAGGCAGGCTCCCAAGATGCCCTGCAGAGCCGTTCTGAGAAGCCGGTAAAAAATCACACTTTGGGAAGCAGTGGCTCCTGAGAAGGACAGCCTGGCTCACATGGACCCACCCTAACAGTCCAGGCAGTAAGCGTGATCCTGGGTTAAAACCTTGCCAATGACAGAACAGCTTTGCTGGTGGTCAGGGGTGATGGGGCAAAGCCTCAGGGGAAGCCCAAGAGCCCAGAGCAGGGCCCCTGGAGCTGCTTCTGAGAGCAAAGCGTGAGCTAGGGGTTTCTAAGGATGGGGAAGAGGGGCAGAAATCGAGCCTGCAGCCCCCAGATGGAGGTTCTACTAAAGGAAACCACGGCCTTCCTTCCCACACCCCACCCATGTGGGTGAATCCTGGGGAGCCGGGCAGACTTGGAGAGATGAACAGAAAGGAAGTGGGGTCCTGCCTGGGGTCCTTCCTCTCCCCCTGCCCCAGGGCAGGTTAGCAAACTTCCATGGTTTCAAGCCAGGTAGCTATGGCCTAGTGCATACCAAAGTCTGTGGCTTAGACCCTCATTTCCACCAGCGCCCCTGCCCAGCAGCATGGCCCTGGACTCCTCCTGAGAAAGGGCTCTTAGGCTTCCTGCAGGTTCCTGGGGGTTGGGGCTCATGCTGGGCAAGCACCCTGCTGGGTTACGCCCCAGCCCAAGGTCAGCAGGCATGAGCTGGACGCGGTGGTGTGCACCTATAATCCCAGCACTCTGGGAGGCTGAGGCAGGCAGATCACAAGTTCCAGCCCAACCTGGGCAGTTTATTGACCTAGTGAGGCCCTGTCTCAGAATTTAAAACATTAAAAAGAGGGTGGAGTTACATGTCAGTGGGAGGGCCTTAGGTTCAATCTCCAGTACCAGAGGGAAACATCTCCAGGCTGCAAGGAAAGGACACCAGGAGGCAGAAGTGACCCAAGAAACAGAGATGATCACCATTTAGCCGAGGTGATGGTGGGGCGAGGTTCTGCCCAGCCAGGCTGTGTCACTGGTGGCCTCGTGCTCCCATCACCCTCACCCCTGAGGCACCAGGGCTCCCTGCGGGGCTGAGCACCCTCTCCTGTGCCAAGCCTGGCGGTGTCCTGCGTTCTAGGCCCACTGTCGCCTATCTTTCAGAGAGTCCGACAGTCATGCTGTCAGCGGGCAGCTTCTCCTCTCCCTACGAGCACCTCAGCCAGCCCGAGACCAAGCGCATGGTGGAGCACTACACCGCCTACCTGAGTGACAACACCCGCCTCATTGCCAACCCAGGGCTCAAAGTGAGTACCAGGTGGGGACCACCCTGGAGGGCATCCTGGTGGTGCGTTCTGATGGAGCAGAGAGGCCCAGGCGGTCAGCCATGACCCTCAGACTGGTTAAAGAGCCCTTTGGGAGAAGAATTGGGTTGGGGTTTCGAAGGCACAGGTGCAGTTCAGAGGCAGGTAGAACTTTCCTGTCCCCTACTCCCAGGGGGAAGCTGAGAAGGCCCCTCCGTGTGCAGAGATGGGTCTCTCAAGTTCCCCGTAGGCCGTTCCCACTTAAACCCAGAGAGCCTGGTGAGGGCTGTCCAGCCGGCACCGCCCCTTCATTTCTGGGAACGTTAGTCTTCCCCGGGTTGGGCTGCGTCCTGTGCCGTGGCAGGGTTTCAGGAAGGAAGCCGCCTTGGCTTCTTTTTCGGGGCGACAGTGTGACGGGCCTGCAGGCAGCCCGCGCTCTCTCACGCGAGCGTTACAGGAGCCCCGCCATCCTCCTTTGTCCCCAGTTCTCTGTGCGCAATGAAGTTATGGCGACCAGCCACGTCACTGATGAATGGATGACACAAATGGAAATGAGCAGCCTGAACACTTACATTGTCCGCCGTTACATAGCAACGCCCAACGGCGTCCTCAGAATTTACCCCGGCTCCCTCATGGACAAAGCATTCGATCCCACCCGGAGACAGTGGTGAGTCTGGGGGGCCCCTGCTGTCCAGGCAGCCCCATCCCAGGGGACGAGCTGAATACACAGTAGCCACGGTTCAGAAGAGCTCCCCAGGGGCAGAACTGTTTCCCAGTAGTGTTTCAAGCGTGGCGTAAACAGCAGCTTGGTCAGTTTTCTCTCCCTACGAAGTTTCTCTGTCTTCGTGGGAATGTGACTACTGAAGCACCTTACACCTGGCCCTCAGCTTGTTCGATTCCTGCCTGGCGCATGGAGCATACGCCCTGGGGGACAGACTAGAAGTTGGTGTCACATGGCCATAGCATCCACGTGCAGCTCGCGTATGACCTGCACGTGATTCAGAAATGTTCTTTCACATCCTGACTTTAGTTTAGTCTGATTTCCAAGAATAAAAGCTGCCCATGGGTACTCATTTGTACCTCATCCGTTAATCCCTTTTTTACTTCAGCCTCTAAAACCTCGGTAGTGCAGGTCCTAGGGAAAGCGCACGTGTACAGGAAGTTCAGCATTAGAAACAGGGAGACTCACCTTCCCTTAACCTCTTGTGTTGACACTACAGTCAGACACAAAGGGTCAGAAGCCCCTTAAATTTTCATATAACGCACGCATAATTGAGGGTAACTATTTTGAGATGCTGGTTCTTTGTGCCTGAGAAGTGACCTTGCTCTGTCCGCCCCAGGTATCTCCATGCGGTGGCTAATCCGGGGTTGATTTCGCTGACCGGCCCTTACCTGGACGTCGGAGGAGCTGGCTATGTGGTGACAATCAGCCACACAATTCACTCGTCCAGGTAGTACTCTAGCTTTCTAGTCATTTCCAATCTCGTGGGGATAATTTTCAACTCAAGTAGAATAGGAGACGCCAGGCTTCCTGCTGCTGTCTGAAGCGGGTGACTCCTGCTGTCCGGGTTATCTTGTGAGTTGAGCTGTTGAAAGCTCTGTGCCGGGCAGAGCCCAGGAGCAGGCAGGGCTCAGTGTTGGAATGCACAGGGCATTCTAGAAGCTTCTGCTTTAGCGAAGGGAAGACGGCCGCGGGCTCCTGAGCCTTCACGGCCCGAGTTTTTCCAAGCCAGGAGGATTTGTGATGAAGAAAGAAATACCAGAGCCTCCTGTGATCACTCTGGCATCTGGGCTACGTCTTTAGAATTCTGTGAGTCGTTTCTTTTTTAATTAGTCCTGGAAACCATCTCTTGAAAAATAAACAGGCCTCTTGGAAATTGGTGTTCCCAGAATGCTATATGATAGCACTCTCACCGCAGAGTTAGGTGCTTTATCCTTCTGCACGTTGAGGCTTCTGCGGGGAAAGCTACCAGCTTGGTGAGATGGCCCAGAGGCCAGAGCCCCGGCCCTCCATCCCTTCCACCATTAACCCTCAGCCGCACGGAGGGACTGTGTCACAGTGCCGTGGTGACCCTGTCCTGGGGGTCGCTGCAGGCTGGCATGAGTAGATTCCTCGAGTCCAGGTGCGCCAGGCCCAGGGACGGAGCGGGAGCGAGCGTGCACAATGTCACCACAGCAGCGGGGTCTTGCAGGCTCCAGTGCGGGTCCCTTTGCAGGGCGCGGTCTGCGCCTGTCCTGGGATCGCCGAGTGCAGAAGGGCAGGGCTCTTGCACGGCAGGCCCTGCGCACTGTGTTAACAGCCGTCTGTCGGGAGCACGGTTGGGCTCCGAGACTGCTGGCCACGCGTAGTCTGCTGAGGAGTGGGCAAGCCATTTCTGCCCACGAACGGCACCCAGCATTTGCTCGCAACTTTTTTTTTTTTTTTACCAGTTTTTGCTCGTTTATGCACCCCCGTTTGCTGGGTGTAACACTCCCCTCAGGCGGGGCGCCGGTGTGTGGACACATTTTCATTCTTGTGCTCCTTTCCTCTCCATCCACATCCAGGTCTTCGCTCTTGTGAAAGGCCTATCTCCATCTTCCTGTGGTCTGTCTTTTATTCTGCTCTTTATTTAAATTTTGGCTATAAATACAATTGAAATAGGAATAAAAGCCCAGTTTCATTCCCTGGCCATGAGGAGCTGTTTGCAGGGTGGGGGGGTGCAGATTTGCACACCTGTGCAGGGCCGTGTGTGTGTGTGTGTGTGCGTGCGTGCGTGCACGCGTGCTGGTGTTGGGGCCTGGATGAGTGGCAGAATTCTTGCTTGTCACTCATCACAATTATTTTCGCCATGTGTCCACCAGCCACACAACATGCCTTCCAGCTGGAAAACCTTGGGTTCAGATCCAGTCTCTGGCTACCTTCCTCTTGTATCTCTGATCTGCACAGGTTTAGCAGAGCAGGGGTGGCAGTGTGACCCCCAAATTCTGAGTCACACCCCCAACTCTGTTCCCAGAACAGTGTCTGCCTCAGCCCCGCCCACGGTGCGGGCCCTGCCTTTGATTGCTTTGCTGAGCAGGGTATGACCTCACCATCTCAAGCTGTGTAGTTTGCAGACCACGTAGCTTAGGCCATGGACACTGCCTCCTCTGGTCCCCAGCGGCGGTGGCTGGGATGGGTGTATTGGTGGATGGCTCTTGCCGCCTGCTGAATGACTCCTGGTAACGCAGGCCTGGGGCACTGGCAAGGGAGCCTGACCCCTCCTAAGATAGGCTTGGCCACCTAGCATTGGCAGGACTGTCCTTGAATCTCTTGCTTGCCTTTGTTCCCCCACCAACAAAAGAGGGCTGTGGGCATGTTTCAAATGAGTATCTTAAGGACTCAGATAATACACATAAATGATCTTTGAACCACACTTGATACCTGGTTACCACTCAGTGAATCTTTTTTTACTTTTGTGTCCCATGACCTCTTGGCCTCCTACATAAAGCAGAGGTACTGATGTTGATGTCCTTGTCGAAATTGGCTTAATGGGCATCAGAGATGAGTCCCATGCCACGTGAGGTCCCCGTGCCCAGCAGTTCTCTTTGGGGTGGTGCCTCTCACAGTTGCAGAGGTCCGAGGACGTGTATACTGATGCTCAGTCCAGCCGCAGCTCTCGCACTTGCCCCTGGCCTGGGTGTGGTGAGGCGACAGAGGGGCTTCCGCCCTGGCACCCACCCACCCCTGCAGCTCCTCTCAGCACCAACAGTAGCCAAGACCCCAGTGTGGCATTCTTGGGACACACGGCCACATGGTGATAGCCACAGGCCTGGTCACGTGCTTGTGTATTTCTGGCTTTGGCAGTGAAAAGGGTCACAGGGGGTGCAGGCAGCCTGGTCTGCTGTGCTTGGACATGTAGGTTTGGTTGGACTTTTCTGCGAAATTCTTCATGAGTTGCTATGGTAACTGCATCACTATCTGAAATGCTGGGAGAAGTAGAAGACTGGGCTTAAAAGGCAAGTAGCCTGCTGTGGCTTTGGCATAGTGGCACGGACAACAACCTCACGGAGGAAGGCCAGGAATGGCGCCCACCTGGCTCAGATGCCCACATGGTGTTTCTTCTCAGGCGGTCGTAGCGGCACAGAAAGAGTCCGACCTGGGTCCAGGTCCAGGTGCCGCGAATGAAAGACAGCATGATCAGGACGGACAATCAGTGATGACTGTGGTTGGCGTCTGGTAAATCCTGTGACTGTGCTGTGCCTCGTTTGCCTCCTTGAACAGCGTGAGAGCGTACTTCTGTCTCTGGCTTCCTCGTAGGAACTAAATGAGTGGAGTTGCTCGGAAACCCTCAGTGCCTCGCAGCTCAGACTTCACGGCCAGGGAAAAGTGCACGGGAGTTGGAGCCACCAGGTCCCCAGCCCTGCGTCACTGGTTCCCCCTGTGTGACATCAGCCCAGCCTGTCATCCAGTCCTTGTAGGGTGGCTGTGGAGAGAGTCGGGCTTCGGCGGGTTTTCCTCTGGTGTTTTCTGTGTAGACACCAGACAGATCACACAGAGCCAGCAGTGCAGGTGGCAAGTCCGAGCTTCCGGGGCTGGCCGGCGATTCCTTTTTTTTTTTTTTTTTTAATTTAATTGAGAAACAAATATAAATGAGACAGTTTCAAAGCTGATTAACAGGACAGTTTCAATAATCAATACACTGTACATTGTTATCTTCTTAGTGGTTATCCATAGTACA
>NDGN011450547.1:0-10141 GCA_002564285.1 Tympanoctomys barrerae
AAGGAGAGAGCTTACAAAGACAGTGGACAGAGGCAGAAAGGCGACTGGGAGGGAGACAGTGGTTGTGGCCTGTGCAGGGTCAGCACACTGCGTGCCACACCTGGCACACTAGGACAGAGTTTCTGGCCCTCGGAAGTTATATTGTCACCATTGGACACTTCTGTGCTTAAGTGGGCTGCCTCCAAGGTCCTGAGGAGCAAGTCCAGCAGCTGTCACCATCAAAACCTGGACATCTGAGATGTTATCTATTGTGACCACCCCCAACCTTTTGTGCACCAAGGACCGGTTTTGTGGAAGATAAATTTTCCCTCAGAGGGGCATGATTCAAGTTAATTGTATCTATTATACTTCAGTTGGCATTATTGTTGGTGTTATTGTTATTGGATGATGATGATGATGATGATGATGATGATGATGATGATGATGATTTCTATGGCCTGATGGAGTTGTTTCTTTACTTCAGTTGATATCATTTCCAAAGTTTCAGATGTGTCACTTTCAAGTTCTTCTATGTCCTTATTGGCTGAACTTGTTCTGGGTGGGTTGGAGGCCTGAGACTGCCTTTTGTTCCTTCACCATGATATTTTCGAAGCTCCCAAAGTTCAACCAGGCTCAGCAGTGGCAGTGAGGGGGCAGGGCATGGGCCAGCAACTGGGGGTGCAGCCTCACCAGGGCTCCCGTAGCTGTCCGGGGTCCGTGTGGTTCTCACAGCAGTGGGGGTGGGCGGGGCACACCTCAGCGGGGCTCCCTCGATGATGGGGTGGGCTACTACTCAGCAAGGATCCTGCGAACAACCCAAATGCCCCTCAACTGAGGACTGGAAACTACGCTGCCACACACTGGCCTCTAGAGCTGCTCCCCCAGTGGCCGGGCACCAGGGCTGGCGAGGGTACAGGCCTCTGGCTGTCGTGACTGTGTGGCTCTAAGATCCTCAAGAATCCCAGGGGAAACCTAGGTAAATCCTCCAGCTTCACTTGCTTTTTAAAATCGTCTTAAGGGAATAAAAAATAGTTTCAAACAACATTAGAAACGATACAGAATTTCACTAAACAAAGTAATAGGAATTCAACAATGCTTATTATAGTGCATATTATTGTCTTCAAATCAGTTGTTCAGATTACTAGATACAAGCATGTAAAAATGGTGAAAAAAGTTATAAAAATTGAAAAGGAGAGAGGATCACTACAAGTCCAATCTATGTAGTGAGACCTTGTCGACCCTGTACTAAATAGATAAAAAAGGAAAAAGGGGCCGGGGAAATGGCTCAATAGAAAAAACGCTTCCCTGGCAAGTGCAAGGGCCTGAGTTCAATTCCTGGTTCCACCAAAGAAAAAAATAAAACAAAAAGAAAAAAGAAAAAAATAAATCAGCGGTATAATTATCCAAGCCATCCTGGGCATATACATATGTATTTCTTTTTCCCTTCCTTCTTTCTTTTTTTCCTTTCCCTCATCCCAGTTTTCCCTTCCCTTTGAACAGATTCTTTCCCATTCACAGTATCTATTGTACCTTTTAAATTTTATTTATTTTTTCAGGTTCTTCCACTAGCAAGAGAATACAGTGTGGATGGTCTCTAGCTGCATCCATTTATCTATAAAAGCCTCAAGTTTATCTCTCTTTATAGCTGAGTAATACTTCACTGTATAAAAACATCATGTCCTTTTACCCATTCCTGAGAAAATAACTCACACACACACACACACACACACACACACACACACCCCAGCAGGGGACATTGGAGGCAAATCGAGGAATGTAGGCTTGTGTTCAGGTTATCACCAGTTCCACACCAAGTCCACACTACCAGTAAAAGAGACTGGATGGAGTTAATTCCCAAATGGTGTGAAATCTTGCCTGGATCAGTCACTTTAGTCTATTTATTTTCTTTTTCTAAAATTAGAAAAAAAGCAGTCTGTTTTTCCCAAAAAAATCCATGGATTTTCCAAACAATTATAGTCCAGGAAACTGTTCCATGAATTCTTTTTTTATGAAAATCCTGGAAGAATTCAACAGTGGAACAGAGCAGCCACACCCAAGAGTGGCTCTTGTGGGAAAAAAATTCAGAAGAAATGAGGTCACCTCTGGATTGCACTCCTGGGTTTGGGGCTGGTTTGGAGAACAGAACAGTCCTCCAGTCCACACCCTTCCACGTCTTGTGGTCCAGTGCAGAACAGGACCCAGGCTGGACATCTATGTACCACACAGACACGAATGCAGTCCACAGCTGGTGCAGGGTATCACACAGAGGAATGTGTGACATCGGGACACAGCAGGAAACATGCCTGTAGGACCCCAGCTCCCTCCACACAGCTTCCGAAGTCTTGGAGTCTCCCCACTGGTAAGGGTGCCTTTGTATGCTAAAGACGAGATTACTGCACAGGCAGCTCTGGCAGCTTCAGGACAGGGTCTGCACAGCAGAAATACCAGGAAGGACTGGTCAGCTGCGACCCTCAGCACCACCCCATTTCCCACTTCTGGGTGAGGAAGGAGGCTCATGTGTGAGTTGACCTCCAATGGCCAGTGATATATGCCATCTTTCCTATCTAAGGACATCTCCAAGAAAACCCAGAAGCACGGAGCTCGAAGGGCTGAGCTTTCACACCACAGAACCTGTGGTGATTCTTGGAGATGCCACCCAGAGAGGGTGGGAGAGCACCACATACCCTTCCAAGCCTGTCCCATGTGTCTTTTATTTGTATCACTTGTGAGGGCCTTTAGAGGAAACCTGTGCATGTGTTTCCCAGAGTTCTGTGAGCTGCAAATTCATGGGACCCAAGGAGGAGGTTATAGGTACCCAGCATAAAGCTGGCCATTCAGAAGCCTGGATGAAGCAACCCCGAGCTTACAGTTAGGTATAAGGTAGAGCTGGGGAAAAAGGCGTAGGAGCTGAGTGCTAAGCCTGTGGCCTCTGATGCCATGTCCAGGCAGCTAGTGGGCTGACAGAATTCAGTCAGAAGGCACCTACTGCTATCTGCTGCTGCCCAGATGACTGCTTGGTGCGTAAGGGAAGAAACCCACGTATCCAGTGTCAACAGGAAGTGGTGCTGCTGCCCATTATGCTCTGTCGTACCTGTAACTCCTCAGGCAACGTGGCAGCAGGGATCCAAAGAAAAGGGTCATTCAGAGCTGGCTCCAAAGCAGCAGAGGGGCCTCTCCTTGCCTCCAATCTCCATCTGACCATGTCCAAATGAGTGGTGTCTTTTATTGCCAGGAAAGGGGGAAAGAATACAAGGAGAACGAGGGAGACCTTCCTTGCCGTTCTTGGCTCCTTGCCTCCCTGTGAAGGCCCTGCCCCCCTGGACCAGCATGGGCACATCCTTCTACAGTACTGCCCTGGCAGAAGGCCTGCTTGGCAGTGCATTTCTCTGAGTGAGGAGAGAAGGGGCAGTGGCGTCTAATCCCAACATAAACCACTTATCTGGAAGGTGGAGAAGCAGTGTACTTCAAAATGAAAAGTAAACAATAATAAATCCTAGTTTGTAATGATTTGTTTTACCTTCTCATGGTGAGTGGCATAGGACAGTGGAAAGAAGTTGACTTTTTACATGAGAGGATGCCTTCCTAAGTATGGTTGGAAACCCAGAAACTAGCCTTCAGAGCCCTGTTGCTTCCAGACACAGAGCTTGCCCTCTGCATGGGCTCCTATGCTGGCTGAAATGTTCCCGGGTGAGATGTCGCCTGCTTCTAACCTTGGCCCACCACAGCCCACCTACACAGCGTCCTGCTGCCCTCCCCTCCCCTGTCCATGGAATGCAGGTGTTTAAGATAGCAGGCGGCAGCACTTGGTGCCTTATGCCTGTCATCCTAGCATTTGGGAGACTGAAGCAGAAAGATCACAAGACCAAGCCCAGGCTGGGCAACTTAGTAAGACTATGTCTCAAATTAAAAATTAAAAATTAAAATAAATGGCTTACAGTGAGAAAGGTAGTGTAACAGTTACTCATACAGCATTTACATAGATGGGCACTGTACATAATCAAGAGACAACCTCAAGTACACAGGAGAAAATGTGTAGCTCTATGCATGTAAAGCACCACTGCATCTAAGGGATCTGATTGAGCACTTAAGGATTCTGGTATCCTGCAGGGTCCTGGCACCAATCTCCCACAGAGTCCAAGGGAAGACTGTTCTGTCCAACCGGTCCATGTTAGCCACACACTACGGCTTGACTGGAATCCCACTGTGTTGACAGGAGGGATTCACAGTATCGAAGGCTGACAGCCACCGCCAGGGCAACATCTGCAAATTATAGGGATGTGGAGACAAGGAGAGCCAGCCTCAGGCCATTCTGGAATAAGGAAGGAATGTGTGGGTAAGATAAAAAAAAAATGGAGCAAGAAAAATCAACACTGAACAACCATCAGTATGATAACGAGTATCTTACCACACAAGAATACAGAACAACCTAATGAAGCAACCTGGCACCAGGAGGACACCCACAAGCAGACCCCAGGAAGCAAGGCAGAGGTGCAGATTCCCTGCCTGGCATTACAGCCTCCTCCCACTGGGTCCTTCTAACCCCCCAGGCTGGACTCTCTCCTTCCCAGAAGAATGTAAAAATCAGTGTCAGTTAGCTAAGAAAGGTCCTTATTGTAGAGCTGATAATGCAAAGATTAATACAGAGTTGCACAGCATGGTATCCTAGTCACCCCATTATGGGGGAGGATGGGAAGGGGGAGAGCAGGAAGGAGGAGGGAACAAGGAGCAGGAGGGAGAGGAGAGGTAGATGAAGGGGGTGCCGTATAAGTCAGTCTGCAGGCAGATGACAGATGACAGCTGTGGATACAAGATGCGATTGAGAAATAGAGTGAATAATTCAATTAACTTCTGTAGAAGGGACACTGCCATTAATCCTCTCAGAATACTCCTGCTTCTTTTGAACACACGTATCCCATCACTCTTGCCACTGTCTGGAGCAGTGCTGGCAGTGCTCTTTCTGGGTGTCTTTAGTTCTGCGGCCGTGGCATCAATTGATTGATGTCCTCAATCAATTCAACATATCTACCTTTATGGTCAGTTCTTGCTGTTTGAAAGAGCTGGATGTTGCATGGTGTCAAAGCCAGTGAATGAAACACATAAAGACTGGCTGCCGTGTCTTTACCAGCCCCCTCTTCCCGTCGACGGCAGCAGCACTCGTGGTATTCTGCATCACGCCTCGCAAAGCCAAAGAGGACTTCCAGAGCCGCCCCAGAGAGTGGCAGGAGCAACGTGCTCCAACCCAGGGTGAGTGTTTTCAGGGAAATGAGTGTCTTTTACTGAAATAAAGGCTTAAAATCTATACACTCACTGTGTATTTTGATCGCCCCTGGCATATATAGAAAAAGGCCTGGATGGAAACATCAAACCGCCCATGAAGGGCAGCTGGAATGACAGTGGGGGTGGACTGAACACCTCACTGGTTTTCATAGTGCAGAACTAACCGGCAATATTAAAATCAGTGAAGTTTTGTTACTGTTGATTTTAACCGTTGTAAATACTGGTTGCAAAGAATTCAAGAGGCACAGAAACTTGTGAGGTAAAGAACGAAATTCTTTTTGTCATAGAAATAGACATTATTAACATTGTCTTGTGTATCTCTTTATAACATACTTAGTATTCAGGCAAACCCTTACATAGAGCATTATATATATATATATATATATATATATATATATATATATATTCCATGCTGCTTGGCTATCTGTTCTATTTCATGATGTATCTTAAGTATTTCCCAAGTCAGTACAAAGTGATTTGCATCTTTTTTTAATAATATCCTAGTGTTGACTCTTATGGATGAAAATGATCACGTCCCTAGAAACATGTCATTTGTTTCTAGAAGTTTAATTTTTCAAACAAAATGCAGGGAGCAGCCTCACACTTAAATATGTGTCTTAGAGGAAAGAAGGAGTTTTGCAAGTCAAATATATATATTTTGAATCATGGAATCTGCAGGTTTAAGCAATAGAATTCTTAAATAGCATAGTCATTTGACAATGGCTTTCTACATCAAAAGTGGTGGTACATGCCTTTAATCCTAACAAACTGGGAGGCTGAGACAGGGAGATTACAAATTGGAGCCCTGTATCAAAATAAAAATGAAAAAACAATGTAAAGAATGTAAAGACCTTGGGTTTAATTTCTCATGCAGAATGCTTTTACAAAAATATTGCACTGAATTTCACTTCACCACCATCTCCTGTGTCTCTGACTTCCAACTGTTTAAACTTAAACACATGTCTACATCTTTCTATGCATTCAATGTTTATGTACATTTCTGTTTAAGCACTGTTATTTTACCCCAAAGAAAAGCTGAGTGGGTTATAGTTCAAGGTTGCACAATGTGTATGAATGTACCCATATGCCTAGGTGCTTTCATAAATTTTATTTCTTTATTTTCCAAGCTAAGGATACAGTTCAGAGCCCCGCACATGCTGGGCAAAGGGCTTTAGCACTGAACTACATCCCCGACACATATCCTTAAGATTTAGAGACTGCTCTTACTCTTCCTTGTGATAACATTTATAAACTTAAATCATAGTGAACTATTTTGACTCATGGTTTTGAGGCTATACCTAGAAGCTGATGGAACTCAGATCATCGGCAAATGCTCTAGGTGCATCAGGTCTTCCTGAGCCCTCTTTTGTCTCTTCCATCTATAACATGCAAATATGAGACAGACCTACGTTCAGACCTGTGTTCAGGACCCACACTACAATGCTGCCTCTCTAAATTAGGGGAGAGTGGGATATGAGCCTGCAGTCATCCTGCCTGCCCCAAACTCACTCAGAACGAGTGTGGGACATTGCACAAAGTGCCTGACCTGCCTGGCCCTTCATATGAGCTAACTCATCACCTGGTCTCGCCCACCCCAGACCATCATATGAACTCTCTTCATTACTGAGTTTGTTTGGATAAAGCCCCTGTCTAGGCGTTCCACTGCAGATGTAGTTTCCATAAAGCTTATTTACTTGACTTACATGCAGTATTGAAGAATGGCAAATGCCCTTGTCTACCTGTTGAGCAGGCACAGAATTCCTCATCACATTTCCCACCTCCTTTAGAGATGCTGTCTTTAGAAACCTAAAGGTGAGTTCACTTTCATCTGGATGCCAAGTGATCCTTCTCCTCCTCAACACTCATCAGCTGCCAAGGAGGACCTCAGAGCCAATTTTTCATCATTGTCAGTACTAGAACGTAAATGTTCTTTCACTTAGTTCTTTCTTATTTCCAAAACCTAATCAATATGAATGGCAAATATAAATCAATCCTTCCTAGTGAAGCAAAATAATATTTGTAGTCAGTCATGAGCAGAGTTTCTCTTTTCTTATAAACATTCCCCACCTCCCTCATTGTCTCTCAGACAATATGAGTGGTACGTACTCCTTAAGAACATTCTACCTGGTGTGGAACACACACTTGTAAACACTTATTTTGTTCAAGCTCCCAACAGGCCTGGAGTCATGTCTTATCAATGAGGGAAACTGGGGCCTCAACCCTGGGTTCCTGAATGTTCATTGCTAGTCGTTGTCTTGGGGCTGTATCACCTTGTCACATCATGATGAGAGCATGTGGTGGAAGTGGCATGCACACCTCACGTGCTCAGGAAGCATATGCAGAAAGCGAGAGGCTGGGGTCCCTCTGTCCCCTCCCAAGGCACAGCCACTCCATTGGCAAAGGTTCCAGGGCCTCCCAATAAGCCACAGACTGGCCACCAAGTTCCAAACATGTAGGCCTTACAGGAAACCCTGAAGAGTTCAACATTAGCTCAGTGATTTGAACAGTATCTGAACACGGGGCTTCTCAGGTCCCTACTGGCTTCCCACGCAAGTCCCTTGGTGTACCCTGTGGGTGCACTGGCCTCACAGATAAGTGGGGGAAAGGCCTGCAGCTTCGCCTGCGGGGCCTGTGTGCCTTGGAGGTCAGAGGCAAGGAGAGAGCCGCACACATGTCCACAGTGCCCCTTTGGAGTCTTCTGTTCTTGGGGTCCCTGAATTTCTCTTAGGCTGAAACATGCCTCGAGAATTCTGTGTGCAGGTGTTCTGTAGACAGATCTATATTAATTTCAGCCCTGCTACTAGAACAGGAGCCACAGGAAGCATAGAATTCTTCCCCAAGGGCCCTCATCTGATTGTTTGAACCTCCAATTGGACACTCCTAGGTTGTTCTTTCCCTAACAATTGTTTCTGGTCCAATTCACACACACACACACACACACACACACACACACACTGTATTTAAGATCACTCTGAGAAAGATCTAATTTTCTGAGTAGAAATCCTTACTACTATAGATCCTGAATTAGCAATCATAGGCATGCAGCATGCCCAATTCCATGTCTTCCTCCCTACAGAGCTCATTCCATGTACAGCCAGGATGAACTCATTTGCCACAGCTGCGGCAGCACCGTGTCCTCCCCGCTGCGCGGCCAAGCTTAATGACCGTCCACAGTGAGGCGTCCACTCTGCCCTCCCCGAGTGCGGGGACGGCAGGAGAATGACTCAGCCCTAGCTTTCCATCCAGCCCAACCCACCTTCCTTCCACCCACTGCGTTCGCAGCCCCGCTTGCGTTCACATCCCCTGGGCCGGCCGAGAGGAGAGCTCTCCATCCGCAGGTGGGCAGGGAAGCCGGAAATCAGCCCCGGCGGAGGGAACGCCGGGCCCAGGTGCTGGCAGAACAGCGTTTCCACTTCATGCTTGCTTTCCGTTCTCCCAATTAGTTTGAAGGCCGCCAACACGTGATATGGAAATAACCTGAGCCGCAGGAGAAACACCTGAAGGGAAGCCCCTGCCTCCACGAGCTCACTTCCGGCCGGGGCCTGCGCAGCTGCCCTCTTGCGGACCTTGGCTCTATCGCCACCTGCCAGTTTCCTACAATTGTAACTCCAGGCAGGTGACGTTGAAACTTGAGCGTTCTCCCCAAAAAGGAAATAACCCCACGTCCTCTAAATCATGTAAGGGACTAGGAATAGCAGGAGCAGCCCCAGACACACACACACCAACCCTGATTTCCACTTCCTAAATTTCAAGAAAATGAGGACACCAGTATGTAGCTTTTCATGGAGGAAGGCTTAATGGCCCAAAAGAGACAGCACATATTGCATTTCGAAACAGCAAAGGCATTGAGCATCTAGCGCAGCGGTATAGTGCTTGCTTAGTTAACCATTAGGCCCTGGGTTCAGTCCTCAGCTGCTAAAATTTTTCTAAAATAAAAACCACTATAAAAGTTTTATAGGTGTGGTGCACGCCTGTAAATCCAGCACTGACTGAGGCAGGAGGATCACTGTGAGTCCAAGGCCAGCCTGGACTGCATAGTGAGACCCTGTCTCAAGAACACACATACAGAAAGTATTGTAAAATATATATCGGAAGTACAGGATGTATACAGGTTTATAAGACATCAACTTTTACTGCTTGTCATCTTGGGAAGGGTGTTTGTATTTGGTACCAGAAATCAGTCATTCAAATTTTGAATTATTATACTCTCTTTTCTGTATTGTTCAAATCTATTACAATAATTATGAACTGAGGGCTAGGGATGTAGCTCAGCAGGATAAGTGCCTGGCTGGCAAACACGAGGTCCCAAGTTCAATCTTCGGCACCACAAACACTAAAATAAAGTAAAATGTAATTATGAATTGCTTCTATAATTGGAAAAAGTAATAAATGCTACTTGGTCAAGGAGAAAGAGAGAGAGGCTTAACTTGGTAGAGATGAAACTGTATCCCATGTGTGGGCTTTGTGACCCATTGCTATAAATTCATGAAAAAGCCAGGAGACATGCTTTTAGTTCAGCGAGCCAAAGTTGCAATCTTTTTTTTTTTTTTTATGTATTTAGTACAGGGTCTACAGGGGCTTACTGCATCGATCAGACTTATAGTGATCCTTCTGTTCTGAGCCTCCCAAGCGTGGGTATTACAGGCATGTGCCACCACGCCTAGTCTCAGTCACCATCTCAGTGTGTCCTGGGGGCAGGGCCAGCATGCCAGGAATTGAACCCTGATCCCTGAGTCTGCCTAACCAGGTACTTTAGTCCACTAAGCTATCTGGCTGGCCCTCCAGCTTGCAATTTTTGCTCCTAAACTTTCTCCATGTTTTAAAAATCTCAGTGGCCTCCTTCAGATTCTGGAAGTAGCAATGCAGATGAAATGAGATTGGTGCA
>NDGN011450558.1:0-13843 GCA_002564285.1 Tympanoctomys barrerae
ATTACTTCTCCTGGTTTCCTCAAGAGAAAAGAATAGGACACAGAATCTCCCAGCTGACTTTTCTTTCATGGTCCTGAATCAGATCCTATAAATGTTCCTCATGCAATGACTGAAACAGGAAATAAAATAACTGAAGGCTTCCTACAAATTATCTGAGGAAGGGCTGGGTTAGTGATGCAGGAGTGGGGGAGGGTTCGATCCCCAGTGTGTCATGCCAGGTGGGGCCCCCTGAGATGGTGAATGAGATTGGGTGTGGTGGTGCCCACCTGCAGTCTCAGTGCTTGGGAAGTTGAAAACAGGGAGAATCACTGAGTCTGATCTGTGTAATGAGACCCGATAGACCCTGTACAAAAAAAAAAAAATTAAAACAATTATCTGAGGGAGTTGTGACCTAAATTCAGGGCATCAAGAGGAAAAAAAATTGAATATAATAAAAGGCACAAAAGAGAATCCATTAAAATAGAAAAATTAGAATATATTGGAAATTAAGTTGTAAAAATAAAAAAATTTCAAACGTTGAACATGTCTTAGTAACCCCAAGTAGTTCTCTCAGCATAGAAAAATCAGAGAATAGCAACACAAAATTAAGATTATTCAGATAATGCAAAAAAAGGAAATGAAGGAAGAGTCAGAGGCTTCACAAAGAACAGTTCCTTGGCATTGACCTTGGCAGTAATATTTTTGGATATAATACCTAAAAGAGAGATGACAATAACAGCAAAAATGGAAAAATGAAATACATCAAATTCAAAAGTACCCAAGGTTGTAATATTAAGTGAAATAAATCCAACACACAAGGTTAAATATAGAATGCTTTCTCATGTGATAAACTCAAAGTACAAATAAAGAGCAAAATAATAAGTGGATAATACTAAGTAGGGAGACAGGCCTTGCTCAGAGGGGAAGGGGAGCAAGATAAAGAATAGAAAGATGGTAGAAAGGGAGACAGAAAAGGGGAATTAAAATGTGTTACATGCATGTACCAATTCCTTACCAAGAGGGTAAAGATCATGAACTATAAACTTGTATTAATAAAAAAATTAAAAACTTCTTCGTGTCAAAACGTACAATCAACAAAATGAAAAGACAACATGTGCATATTTACAAACCGTATATCTGACAAGGTGTTAATAACCAAAATAAATGAGGAGTTCATGGAACTCAATGTTAAATAAATAAATAACCTAGTTAAAATGAGGAAAAGTACTGAACAGACATTTTCCCAAAGAAGATATACCTATAGCCAACAGGTAAATGAACAAATACTAAACATCAGTAATGTTTGGGGAAATTCAAGAAGGAACAAAGTGAGGTATCCTCTCATACCTGACCTTTTGGATAACTATTATCACATGTTGATTGCATTACAGAGAAAAAGGAATCCTGGTACACTCTTGGTGGGAATGTAACTGATACGGGTATTGTGGAAAACAGTTCAGAACATCACCAAAAAATATTAGAGGATATTTAATTCATCACATAATTCACCAACCTACTTCTTTGTATATCTCCAAAGCAAGTGAAATCAGTGTTTCGTAGATACATCTGAACTCCATGTGCAATACAACATAGTTCCCAGTAGCCAACATAATGAAAATAACATAAGGGTCCATTAAATAGAGAAGGAAAATGTGCCACATAAATACAATGAATTTCTCATTTGTTGTAAAAATACTGGGAAATCCTGTCATTCATGGAAACATTATGTTAGATGCAATGATCTAGCAACAGAAAGACTAGTGTGTAACCTCGCTTACGGGAGTAATTGAAAAACACCACATTCAAAGTAGCAGAAAGTAGAATGGAGGTTGCTAAGGATTGGAGGGTGAGAGGTCATTTCAATTCAAACCCATAAAAATTTTCTTAGATATGAAAAATTGTATTAAACATGAGACTATCCTTTTAGAAAAGTCTGTTTAAGGACCCTTGAAGTAATCTGTTAATATAAAAGACTGAGATTTAAAGGAATCTGATTGGAAGAAATTCAATACATCATCATGTTACTGTTCAATGAATATGAAATACAAAATTAATTGTTGGTCTCAGATAAAATATCTAAATCAAAAATCTTTAATCAATATCAGATGCTTATTATGCATTGAATACTCTTTCTACCTTAAGAGGATTAAAAATTTCATGGGTTATATAAAGATATTTATCAAAACAGTTATGACTTCATGCAATGAGCATATCAGAATTCTTCTATCTCATTGAGATTTGAAGGAATGCAAATTAAAATTAAAATGTATCATCTCCAATGTGAAGGTGCAAAATCCCGAGTAACTGTGGTACTTAATCCTTTGGATTAATTCTTGCTAAAGAATTTTCATTTGTATATACATTAAGTCAAATTTTGAAAACTGTTAAATAATGGCTAAAAATCATTTTACTCCAAATTACCATGAAGAAACCAATATTAAAATCAAAAATTGATAAAGTAATAAATGTTTATACATAATAAAGTTTATCTAGTTTTACTTTGAACAATACAAAACTTGAGACAAAGTACTACTAGAAAGAAGGGCTATAGCAATCATATTCCGTATATAGAGTATGAGATCATGTAGTTATAATGGAGATCCTTTTAAAGAGTTATCATTACACTGATGCATTTGTGGAAAAACTGCTAAATTCAGTAGAGGCTAATGAATGTTTTTCAGTGTATGCTCTCACAAGTATAAAATAATGCATATAAAATTTAAAGAAGAAAACACTCCAGAGCAGTGATCTCATTGACTAGGGCAGGTCAAATTATAGGTGATTTCTGCTTTTTAATATCTTTATGTGTGTATTAAATTGTCTTCATCCAAAATGTATTGTTTTAATGAAGGGAAACCAAAATATAAATAACAGGAAAAAAAGAATATATTGCTTATTTAGGTTTCCAGCTTCTTCCACAATTTTATATTTCCAACTTTTCCATTCTTTAGACAACCTCAAAAGCTCTGGTAGTTTTATAATTGAATCTCTAGCTCTTTCACTCCCCTGAGAGGTAATTTTTCTGAGACTGGGGAATTAAAATGGTTTCATATTTTCAGTCTCCCCACCTAGCTTGGTTTTCAATTTCCTCCTAACCATGTTTGCTCTTTTTTACCACATTGGAGATCATTCTCATAGTTGAAGAAGATGGAAGCTAAATAGGAGTTGATTTGTCTTGTTTACTTTTCATCATCTGTTGGCACTATATCATCTGCTATCAGCAGACTACCTTCCTTCACCTCCTCTCTCTGAACTGAATAAAAAGAAAAAGTCCTCTATTTTGCCTTCAGAAAGTTTTGCAAATGTGAACTAACTTTTGAGTACTCACTTGCCTTCTTAGATACTCAAACTAATCTCATTTAATCTTTAATTTTGTATTGCTTTTTTCTGTGTTCATTTAAGATGCAAGCCCTTAAGGGCCAGCGAGGTAGCTCAGTGGACTAAGTACCTGCTTATGCAAATATAGGGACCAGGGTTCAATCCCAGGCCCTGCATACCATGTTGGGTCCCCCTCCCCCACTGGGTGCTCTGAGCCAGCCACTGAGACTGGGTGTGGTGGTGCACTCCTATAATGCTAGCACTGGAGTGGCTGAAAATAGGAGAATCACTACAAGTCTGAGCTTCACAGTAAGACCCTGTACCAAATACATAAAAAAGATATAATCCTTTGAAAGGGTGTCCACTAGGTTTAGCATCTGTAGTCCTTTAAGCCAGGGCTGTCCACTGACATGATATACCTGATGGTGTGAATATCCAGGCCAGAGTTGTCAACTGCTTTTCTCTCTTTTCTTGTCCTTTTGTGCCAGATGCTTTGTGCCTTGTGCTCCTTTCCCAACTCTTATACTTGAGCATGGTTCAAAACTTCCACTACCAGCTGAGTGGCTCAACTGCTAACAGGTGGGAAACTAGATGGATAGTCTAGAGACATCTGACAAAGAGGGCACCCATTACTCTTCCACCTCCAGCTGGTTGCCACACAAGGTTGGTGATGCATGGTGGGAAAATCTTCTGATTTTAAAATCTGATTACAAGTATATGTGGGGAGGAACATCTCTTTATGAGGTTAATTTAAGTATGTGATAAAAAAAATTATGTTCAGTTCCATTGTGCACATAAGTAACAAAAAAAAAAAACTTTGTGAACTGAACTCAGTTGGAGACTCCAGTTTTATTTATTTAATATCTGCTCTACCCTCTCCTAAATTGACATTCGGATTTCAAATTCCTTAAGAGTGCCTTTCATAGCTCTAAGTCTTACAATGTCTTTCTGTCAATAACTTTACAGTATATCTTTATATGTGTGTATAGATGTGTGTGTGTGTGTGTGTGTGTGTGTAGTTATGTCTGTGTAGGAAACGAAGTGAATATTCACAAATATATAGAAGCGCGTGTTTACATGTATTAGATATAAGCATATGTGTATGCATATATGTGTAAGTGACACAAATATGCATAGACAGACAGACAAGACAGACAGACATTTTGCATGTTTTCCAGTAGTGACTTCTGTTCTGTCCTGAAACTTTTGTAAGACTGAATAAGAATCAGTCAGAACTCCTAGCAAGAATTTGGTTGAGCATCCAAATCTATATGACTCTTATACAGTGTGTTGAACCATATAAATCAGGCTATGAAACACAAGCCCCAGGTCCTCAGTTATCACAATCCCTTTCAACTTCCTTCTTTGCCTTGTTGTATTCTTTTCTGCTCTAGTCTACTGAGTTCATTGTTTAGATTTCTTTCCTACCTCTTCCCTGGCCTACAACTGAAATACATTAACTTAGTTTGAGTCCCTCATTTTGAGCTTTGATTCTGCCCAAGGATATAAATTTAAATCACCTGGATTTTGCTTTTTTTTTTGACAATTTTAAGTTACTGTACCAGCATTGACTTCAGTGACACATGAACTGTATGGTGTCACAAGTGAATATGCTCTGACATCCAGTGAAATGAAGGGCTCTCGTGGAAACATCATTATCAAGTCTCTGTCTTTTAGAGAATGTACACTTTTAGAACTTTTTAAGAAAAAGCTTCCCTGAAATCTAAAGTACATTTAAACTGATGTGATGATCATGATTCTTATTTTTAGCTTTTATTTATTCAATATTTTCATTGTGCTAACAACTCTCTAAAATGTTTTACAAGTAGTAAGTCATCTGATTCTCAGAGATACCCGAAGGACCCATTGTTATTGTCATTGCTATTTTTAGAAGATGAAACTGAGTCACAAGAACAATTGGCCACCCCCAAAGACATTCAAGGAAGGTAAGAGATAGAATTTGTACAGGGTATTTGGGCTCCAAGGATATACCTTAACAAGAACACAATATTATATTTCCTCTTAAATTGCTACAAACTCAAAGATGACATAATTGTTTTCTCCTAAGTTTTCATCATTTCTACTATTGTCATCGGTTCCTGTTCAGCTGAATCCAATACCAATAGCATTTCCTCTTCTTGCTGACTTTGTCACCCTCTGAGCAATGAGAACACCAGCAGAGCATGTCAGGAACATTTCCATGTTCTCTCTTGGCAAAATAAGGCTCCCAGCAGTTTTACTGATAGTTGGAACTACTTCATCTTGCCCGCGCACACCAGGTTTGTGATTTATTATGTTCTTTTAATCTCATATCTCTGAAATGTGCTTCTAAAATGATATCTTGAGAGAGAGCCATGTGACTAGACTAGACCCACTTGGGTAACCAAGGAAAACAAACGTCTTAGCATCTCTTTATATCACCAACTTTCATCCAGATTAATTACTATGTTTATTTATACTGCTACTTTCACTACTTTTTACTTCTGAGTCTAACTGACCTGATGTGCTTAATCACGGCTTAAACTAAAAGCTACATTTCTGTGGTTCCAAAATCTCTCTTGGCCCATGGTGAATCGTGATCTGGCCATATGCACCATCAGACACCTTCATGCAACATGTCTTCAATGGGGGTCAACATCTTTCCCATAATTGCTGCTTCTTTTGCCATCTCTCTGCTTGTCTTAGCTATATTCACCTCACAACCAAGCATGTTGAGAGTTATTGGCCATCACTGTGCCTATTTTTACACCTTACACACATTATTTGCTCAAGTTGAGTTCTTTCCTCACTTAAATGGAATCTGTGGTAACCACTGCCAGTAATGACTCCCATGTTGCCAGGTGGCTCGAGAGGGGCATGTTTCTGTCCTCGCTTTATTCATCTCTTAGGACCATGAGACATGGGTATTCATTGCCTTCTTTTCTTAGTTTTGTGATGCTGCACTCTCGCCCATTTCCTGTTCTCATATTGGTTGGTCATTTCAGGTTTCTTAGCTGACCTTTCCTCGGGTTGGCCTCTAAATGTTTCCAAGTCCCAGAGCTGAATGCTTCACTATTCTAGTATTTGTTTTTGCTGCTATAAAAATTACAGAAGGATTAGTAGTTTAAGATAACACAACTTTTAACATTTTATAATTCTGGATATCAGAAGTCTGACATAGGATGATATCAAGGGGCCATAAAGGCTGCGAGTCTTATTTATGAAGATTCTACAAGAAAATAATTTTCTTGTATTTTCCAGCTTCTAGAAAATTGTATTTTCCCTTTGAAGATATTCAGAGCCAGAAACTCTGAATCTCTCTCCAAAATTTCTTTTTTAGTCACATCTTCACACCACAACCACAAAAGGTTTTCCAACATGAAGACCTCATGAGCATATTGAGCCATTTGGATAACTAAAGAAAATCTCTCCATCTCTAAAGTCTTTAATTTAATCACATCTTTGCCTCATTTTGTCATATTAGCACATGTGTTTGTAGGTTCTATGGATTAGGCATAAAAATCTTGTTCCGCTTCACTATTTGTCCTCTTCTATGTAAGAAATCCTTGAGCCTCACGGTTTCAAATGCCATGCACATGAGTGCAACAGTCACATTTATACTCCTGGCCCCAGATCTGAAATTTCAACCCATATGTCTACATATCTGCTTAATTCAAACTCTTTTTAAAAAATAAACATTTGTTTATTTGGTATAGGTTCTCACTATGCAGCCCAGACTTAATGATCCTCTTGTCTCCGCCTCCCTAGCCCTGGGATTATTAACAACTGGCTTCAACAGCCTGAACAGCACAGGACCTGCACAATACAGGCATTCAAACCTGGGTTCTTACACTTGCCAGGCAGGTGCTTAGACCACTGAGCTATCTCCTGGGCCCTTATTTAATACTCTTTCCACACATTCTTCCCCAAATCTTCTTTCTTTCCATACAGTGGTACCATTGTACGTCCAAGAGATCAAGACATAAATGTGATGGTCATGTCTGATTTATTTCTTTACTTTTATTCTCAACTTTGATTATGAAAAAATCCTGCCATGTCTATCCTGACCAATGTAATTCATTTTGCCCTCTGTTGCCATGCTACACCAGGTGACAGCATCAGCAGCTTGCTAACTCCTTTTGCTTCTTCTCTCTTGATCTCCTAAACATTCACCTAGCATTTAAAACAAAATTCTGAATCCCAGTAAGATTTTTAAATAGTGCATTTGGTTTTATCATCTGCTTGGTTACCATTATTCAGTGGCCGCTCATTCTATTTACAACACCTGGGATTGCTCTCCTGGCGCAGACATAATCTTCTCTGACTTCACCTTCTTTCTCTCTCCTCCATACACATGCTGGCAACCTCATCACCAGCCCTGAGTCTATTTCTAAAGGCACGGGGAGCTTATTTTTGTCTCAGGACCTTCACAGTTTGTCTGGGTCACTCATCTTGCAGGACTGGGCTCTGCCCACTGGTCTTCACTGCCAGTTTGATGGAATTAAGAGACTCCGTGCTTGGGGCCTGCCCCTTAGCTCAGTTGTTTAAGCCCTTGCTCATGCAAAGTCAGTCAGGCACCGGATCCCCACCTCCACCTGCATTACCACACCTACCCTTAAGGCAGCCTGAGCCAGCCAAAAAAAATAATCCTCAAGAAACATAGGGTCGGGGAGATTGCTCAGGAGACCTGCGTAGCTGAGTGTGCTGCTAGGAGGTGGGATCCAGGTGGAGGAGTTCCACCCCGAGGGTAGCACCTGGGAGAGTGTGCTGCTCACGGGCTCTCTTGCCCTATGCTCTCCTTTCCACCCACCATACAGTGTGCAGCTTCTGCCACTGCAGCATTCAAACATGATGTTCTGCCTTGTCTCAGCCCTACGTACACGTGACAGCCCAAGGACCACGGTGTGAAATTGCTGAAAGCTGAGCCAAACAAACTATTTCCTTTTGTACACCATGTATATTGGATATTTGGTCTCAGCAGTGGGAAAGCTGACCATTGCTCTGGCCTATCTGGCTGCTTCCACTAAAGTTCTGACTCAAGGCCTTTCTTGAGTATGTCATCTATCTTTGCTACCTTTAATCATTGCTGAGACAAAATACCTACAGCCTGAGTTAAAGGAAGGAAGGTGTATTTAGGTTAAAGTTCCTGGAGGTTTCACTTCCTATTTAGTTGGTACCAGGGCAGGGCGGCATGGGAGAAGAGCACCATGGAAGAGCAAAAGCTAATGGCAGCCGGAGACAGCAAAGCAGCAAAGTAGCACAGAAGTAGCTAGGGACTGTAGCCCTCCTTCTGCCTCTCATATTCTATCTCAGCTACAGAATGGAGCACTCTTAGTCCTAGCATTGCACCATGAGCCAATACCAGCATCACATCCTTAATCCCAGCATCATATACTCTACGCCTAGCCACATCAGAAAACTCTACCTATGACCTCAACAGTCTTTGTTGGGGTTTCTATATGCGAGCCATAACACCATCTAGAGTCAGTTTGATTACCACTACTTTCATTCTCTGTTCTGTGATCTTGTTTAATTCCCTCATAGCTGTAATGCAGCCTAAAATGATCTGGCTGTTTATTTACATCAACTTTATTGAAATATAATTTCCATAAAATCAAATTCGCATATTACAAGACATGTACAGATTCATGAGTTGGGATAACTACATCTGACTAAACCCTCAAGCAAAATGTACAGTATTTTCATTACTCCAGAGAAGTTGATTCATGTTTTTCCATGAATATCCAGATTTTTCTAGCATTATTTTTGAAAACATTATTCCTTTTTCCATTATGTCCTTTGGCACATTTACTGAAACTTATTCATTGTGTGCATGTGAGTCTATTTCTGGGCCTCCCATTCTGTTTCCTTGATGTATATGTCTATCGTTATGCCAGCTTCATACTCTGGTGTTCATTTATTTTTACTTCTGTATTATCTGTATCTCCTACTAAAATTCAAATTACATAAGAGCTGTGAATTCATCTGCTTTGTTCACTTTTTCTTTAGCATCAAAAAGACGCCTTGCTAACAGGCTGAGTGTGGTGATGAACACAAAGGAAACAAAAATACACCTCCAAAATATCAAGGAAACAAAATAAGCTTTCTTAAAATGAAAGCAGAAAGAACATTTCATTCTTCATAATGAGACTTCCTCCAAATTCTTTTGAAATCTTTCTCATGAAGATGAACTCCTCACAGCAGCTACTGAAGTCTCTCTTTTTCACTGCTTATTCTCATTTTTCTGTTCTTCTCCCGTATTTATTCACAGGAAAGGCAGGATGGTCAATGGTTCTCGGTCTCCATTCCTATTAAAAAAAATAATCCCAATCTGCAAATCAAATGTAAATAACGATGACAAAAGCTGAAAAACAGGTGCCCTGTTTTTCAAAAGATGGAAGGGGAACAAGGAAATATTACCAGTGCTGCTATTGTTTTTCTTTTGCCTGTTTTGCAAACAAGAAGTTACAGGTCCATTTCAGAAGGAGGAGTGCCTAGAGAACAAGGGACACAGAAGGATTTGAGCAGGAGGTACAAAGCTGGGTGCTGAAAGATGATGGAGAGCAGAGAGAGCGAGTCATTCTGCCCCAGCTCATGATTGCAACCTCAAAGATGAGATGAGAAATTTAAACCTGAAGCACATTCTATATTACTGGTATCTTTTAAAATATGTATGGCTCCCTTTGCCTATGGCTTGAGCAGTTCAACAAGGGGGAGGAAAACAAATCCTAACTTCACATTCGGAGCATGGCTATCTATTTTCAACCCTGTTGCAGGACAGCACCTCCCGCTTCCCAGGGAGTCTCCCCATTTGTCTTGGGGAAGTTCCAGAAGTTAACTTGGTCCCCGGTCTCCCAGACCTAGTTCTCATGTTATATACTCTTTCATTTCTGTCCTGCCAGCTCTGTCTTTTTCAGGTAATGTCAGTTACCTTTGAATCTCTTTGAAAGGGCCTGGCCACTATGGCTATCGTTACCATACCTACCATTTTCCACTGCAGCTGCCAAATAATTCTGTGCCAGTGCCATGCTCTGAAGCCATTTCCACTTTGCAGAGCATTGTTTACCCTGCGCATCAGTTCCCCTGGAACAGTGCAATCAGTCTGCATTTTCTGCTGAAAGCTGCCCTCTCCCCCGTGGGATGCACTCCTGCAGATGAGCCCTAGGACCACGTGACCTAGCCTAGCACTTTCTGAAGAGAATAGATCTGTCAGTTTGACTTGCAAATTTCTCTCACTACAGGATCCTCTTTGACTCAGACTGTTTTATTGTTGTGGTGGGTTTTTAAATATATCCGTATTGGGAGAATAAGTGAAGGGACAGATGATGTCCTGTACTGGTCTCCCTTTTAGAGTGTGGGTCCTGTGCATGGACCACGTGAGTGGTTGCTCATAGGGGGAGGGTTCTCTGGCTGAAAATGTCTCAGCACCAAGGGCTTGGATATCCTCCTGCCCATCACCATCTGCCCCAGCTCATGTGTCACTACACTTTCAGAAGCTGTATATAATTTTCAGTGTACACAGTGGGATAGTTCCTACCAATTTATGCCCTTTATTTTCTCATAAAATACAGAATTAAAAGGTGATTTGGGGTAAGAACTTGGCTCACTCAGTCTCTGAATGAGAACTGTAGACAATACCATGATGATGGTGGGCATGTAGTGTACGTTAAGGAGGGATGCTGTTAGCTTTTCCTCCCTTGCTTTCCTCCTTTCCTTCCTAATATCATTCTCTGCATAAGTACCTTGTTCAAGGCAGAGTTCCACATTAGCCTTGTCAGCTATATGAATTGGTTACACAGTTGTCTCAATACAGGGTCAGCCACCACCCTGTGAGCTTGGTTTTCCTTGGCTGGTGATGGATCACTCCCAAATGCTAGAATCTGCAGTCATTGCTATTTTCTGTGAAGATACTGAAAGAAGGCCTATGTTTTCTGAGCTTGAACTTCACCTTTATGATGTTTCTCAATCTTTGTGTATTACTACACTCCCTGTCATTTCACTGACCTTCCCAGTGAAATGTTTTTATTCCCTAATCACTTTCCTCCTGCCCTGTGTGAATGTAATAGCACAGATGTGCTGTGTCTCTTATTAACTGTGGGTTACTCGCCATTGTAATCGGTGAGATTTTCCTACATGCTCCTTCTCATCACATAATGAGAGGCGATGATGATCCCCACTGAGGATGTTTACCTTATGAAAAGAAAGTTTTGAGAGTATTGAATTTTTCCCCTTTTTAGGGGAATTTTGATAAAACACACTAATTAAAGGCTTGGGAGGTAGAGATATGGGGGCCCTGATTTTGCCATTAACCTCTACATCAATGATGATGAACCTTTTAGTTTCCAATGACACAAACAACCCCCCATGATGCTGCCGTAGACTCACACACACTGGCCTAGGTGATCTTCAAAAAACACCTCTGAGCAAGCAGTAAATAGATGAAACAGTATTTGATTCGTGAAGCTGCTTGAAGATTACCCCTTAAAGCAGTGTGCAGATTCTTAGCTTGCTAGTGCTCACGTAAGTTGAATTCTGCAGTAGTTAATTTAGGTTCTACTGGTCAAGGCATCACTTTCTAGTTTTCAGTTTGTCTTCTTTCTGTTGTATTCTTTCTAGATTATTTCATACACCATGCTCTATTTTTATCTTCATAAAATGTTGAGATCTAATAGAGATATTTTTCAAACAGCTTTCCTTCTTTCCAGAAGGGAAAACAGCTGATATTTATAGCTCTCAGAGCCAGGATCACTGCAGGTAGGAAGTTAAACAGAACATATACTCTGTAGATTATGGGAACATCTCCAAAGGTATTCATATTGTCCAAGTCTGAAACAGAACAATAACTTTTGGGTCTCCTCTAATAGTTCTGGATTCTGCCCAGTAATGTGACCATTTGAAGCAGGTATTCACTAGCAGGCCTTCAGAGTGTATTTTTAAAATATTAAATCTTGTTACTCAAATTTTGATTCCTAGGCCAATAGCTCCAGTATCTTCTGGGATCTTGTTGTGTGTACAGACTCTCTTTGGGACAAACTATTATGCAGAACAGTGTGGAAATACAAAAAGCTAAAATAGAACTATTATATGATACAGCTATCATCAAAGGAAATAAAATCAACATATTAAAAGGACAAATATATTCCCATGGTGAATAAAATTGACAATAACATACTGTATCTCCAAAAGACTTGGAAGAGAAGAATTTGAATGTAGTCATCAAAATGAAATGATAACAATTTAAGTTGACAGATATGCTAATAGTAGTGGCAATTGGTCACTATCACTACATGTATCAAATATTCACTTGGAGACATTATACCTTATAATATATGAACAAATATCATGTGCTGATCACCAAAAACAAATTAGGGAATAAAAGGATGGAAAAGACCTCCAGAATCTTAAGCCACCCATAACAACAACTAAGTCAGTGTCTTAAGTGTATTAAGATTTTTATATGATCTGTATAGCCAGTAAAGTTTGAGAGCTGCTGTACAGAATGATTTTTCTTCTTGTAACTCTGTCCAATTTTTTTAATAACTCATAATTACCACTAGTTGGAAATGTTGTTCTTGCTTATTAATACCTATTAACACTGATAACTAAATGCTGTATCTAGTCTTCTTCATAAATGTGGTGTCATACACTGGCCACACCTACACTAAACTTTATTTATAGATTAAACAAGAGACTTGCCGAAATACAATTTTAGGGGACAGGAGAGTACCTCGGCATTCTAAGCATCTACCTGGCAAGCACAAGGACCTGGGTTCAATCCCTGGTGGCACACACCCTACTGGCCACCAAAACTGGGCATGCTGGAATACACCTATAATCCCAGGGCTGGGGAGGCTGAGACAAAAGGATCACTATGAGTCTGAGCTGTAGAGCAAGACCCTTTACCAAATAAATAAAAAATATTTTAAAAAAATACAATTTCAGGAGACTACTTTCAGAGACTGAAATGTATTTGGTCTGAGAAAATTTCTGAAAATTTGTATTTTCTGTAATTATAAGATTTTTATTTAATAGAAGTGGTCCCTGCACCATATCTTATGAAAAATGTTATAATCCTATAAAATTAAAAATCTGTTATGCTTTCTTATTCCTTCAATTCTGTAGGAAATTTCTCATCTCACGCAATTGTATGTTAAGTGTGCGGTGAGACCAGGCAATATACACAAAGCCAGGTATTGTGGAATGCTTCTCGGCCTCACTTTGATGTTTCTCTGTTTGATATAACTGTGCTCTGGAAAAAAACCTGTGGGGTTAGCTAAAGTTGCAGAAAATACACTGCAGTGCTTATCAGTGAAGGGAAGCAAGTTTTAGCATTTATTCCTTCTTTAAGCCATAAATACTGCAAAGACCACTAAATTTATTATAATACAATATTTGTAATTCCTTTCCTAAATGTGAGGGAAAGGGGGAGGGGAGTACAAACATTAAATGTAGCAAGGAGCGGTGGTTAATGCCTGTAATCTCAGCACTCTGAGAGATTGAGGCAGGAGGATAGAAAGTTCCAGCCCATGGGCAATTTAGTGACTTAACAAGACCCTGTCTCAAAACT
>NDGN011450563.1:0-10083 GCA_002564285.1 Tympanoctomys barrerae
AAAAAAAAAAAAAAAAAAGATAATGAGTTGCTCCTGGGGTAGTCTGGCACTTCTCCCAACATTACTATGTGACCTTCAGCAGGTCAACTGTCCTCTCTGGGGGCTCAGAGAGAGAGACAAAACGTGGGAGGTAAGGCTATTTCTAGGTAACGTATTAGGCCAACCCGTAAGACACTGGCCTACTCTGACTGCCCTCCCCCACCCCGCACTCACTTGACGGCAGTGGTGAGGCGCAGGGGCCTGACGCCGGGCGTGGCAAAGCGCAGAGTGTTCATGTAAGCCACATGCTGCAGGGCATGGTTGAAGGTCTCCACATCATCCCCCTCCAGGGTGAGCAGGGACTGCGAGGGATTCACGTGGACCTGGGCCCCAGACACAGACACAGCTGAGAGCGGGACCAGGAGGCAAGGGTGGAAGAAGCACAGGTGGAAAGATGGGGCGGGGAGGGGCAGGGGCCATGCTGGGAAGGAGAGGACTCGGGGAGGGTCTATACCTTCATGCCTTTGCCCAGGCTCTCGAAATCCCTATAGTCCAGCCCCTCCCGACATGCATAGAGGCACTCGATGACCTCGCGGCTCTCCAGGCGACCTGAGCGCACGCTGAAACCAGCCAGGTAGCCATGGAAGTAGTGGTGGATCGGCAAGGGGTCTCCTAGGGCAGGAACACAGGGACAGGCCGGGTGGTGAAAGGAGGAAAGAAAGAGGAGAAGGGGAGGTGTTGGGGGAGGAGCTGAGACAAGGGGAAAAAAACAGCAGACTGATAAATAAGGAAAAATCTGGAAAGGAAGAGGCTAGACACCAGAGAGAAGTAAAGATAATGGATATGCTAGAGATGGGAGGGAGGCGGGACAAGACAGGCTGGGCTGCAGCTCAGGGGCAAAGTGCCAGCCTAGCATGTGCAAGGCTGCGGGTCCCAGCCCAGAGCTTCCAAAGAGAAAAGGAGGTGCAGAAGAGAAGGTAAAGGCAGGGAGAAGAAAGATGGAAAACAGAAGTAACAGGAGGAGAGAGAGAAGAAAGATACAAGGTGGAAGGGGAGGAGAAACCATAAGGAAAGAAAGAGACTGAGGAAAAGTGTTCTCTACAGTGACATGCAGGGAGACCAGGTAATGTGTGTGAGCTTTGAAGATGCCCAGATCTTCCCCTCCTGCATGTCTGCCTCTTGCCATCTCCTTTCTACATGGAAAGTGGGCAAGAGAAGCCCCTTCCTGCATTCCGTGGGCAGGAAACAACCCCTACTATCCAGCCTTGCTGCACCATGCAGACCCTGCCTGGCTGAAATTCTAGGCAGCTCTGCCTCCTGGTGGCCTGTGAAGTAGTAACTAGAGAGGCTGGGTGACATTTGGGGAAGAGCATACAGATCAGAAAGTCAGGACGAGCACTCTGGGGTCTGCAGTCATTACACACAGAGTACCTTGGGTGGGGTCTGTACTGTTGTCTCCTCCCTTTTCCTTCTCTTTGTTCTTCTCTTCTGAGGACAAAAACAATGGCAATGATCTCAGGGTGAGGGAATGGATGGGCAAGAGGAATGAGAAGTCCTCACACCCACTAGGATTGGCAACCTCTCAGCTGAGTCCCAACCTTATTTTTGTTGTACCCCAAATTTCTAGGTCTCTGTTACAGATACTCCCCCAAATATGTTGCAAGGGAGGGCCTGGCCAGAGAGGCACATGCATGCACTCCCAGGGGACAAATATGTAAGAAATGCCTAAAAGTGGGAAGGCTGATGACACTTTCAAGGATCACAGTCCCCTGTGAGGGAAGTGGGCTATGGAAATCTACATCACTTTGTCAGAACAAAGTGGAAACTGCTTGAAGTTGGAGGAAGTGAGATTCAGTGGACACCTGAGAAGGGAATTCCACCATGTCAGATGGTGGTAAAGACATGGGAGGCCCCAGTGACATGGTTCGGAGCAACCCACCAAACTGCAAGGACTTGTGCGAGGCTAGAGGAGGCTCCCACACTCCTTACCAGTCTCTCTCCTCTCACCACCCTGAAACTTCCGATCTTGGCTAAAAGGTGGGGAACCTACCCATCCAACAGGCCCCAATCATGAGTGCAGGCTCCCTCCGGGGTGGGTGAATGAGGCCATTGTCGTGGATGAGAGCAGGGTCGAAGGAGATGCCATCAGCATACAGTGTGACTGTGGGGAACTCCAGGTTCAGCGCGTAATGATGCCACTCTTCATCACAGACCTTGAAGAGCACGATATGGATGAGAAATTCTCAGTTGCTCCCTCTTAGAGAACTAACCCCAAGCATAGCCCCATCTCCTAGAAGACCCGATAGCCCTGCATATTCCCACTTCTACCAAGCTCCAATGAAGAAACAACATTCCTGTCCAAAGTCAACTGGACAACCAACTTAGTGTGGAAAATTCCACTAGTCGGGTAAACTTTTAAAACTATAAACAGAGTTGGGCACCACAGTGTGCAAGCCTGTGAGCCGAGCTACGCGAAAGGCGGAGGCAAGAAGGGGTCTCTGGATCTCAGGGGCACAAGGCCATAGCAAGACCCCATCGCAAAAATACAAAAGCACTATAAGCATAAAACTATGTTGTGGACAAATTTCTCCAAAAATACTTATGTACGTATGTCTCGTACTGGAATTGCTGGAGCAGTTGCTACTCAATGGGAACCATTGAAACAAATGTTCCTTCCCTTTGCAGATTCTCCTAGGGTCAGCCAGTTGGGGGTGGAAACCAGAAGAGGTGGGCACAGAGAACCAGCTTTATCAACTTCCCTCAGGGTTCAAACCTAGGCCCTCTTCCCTTCTCCTCACTGCCTTCCTCAGGTTACCTCATCTGTTCCCATAGGCTCAGATTACATGTCTATGCTGGTAATTCCAAAAATCTCCTTTTCCAGCCCAGAACTCTCCCCTGAATGCCTGGTTTCCGCTCAGATGTCTTGCAATACCCCTCCCCCTTAGCCCCAGTTTGCTCAGAGTATGATGGGTGCTGCCATCCATCCAGTTGTTCAAGCAGCTGGTACCCTCTTACCCTCACCCTCCAACTCCAACCCACAAGCCAGTGCTGTCAATCCCGGTCCCCAAGAGCCCTGGAAGCTGTGGGTTCCTATGCAGGTCTCTCCACCTCCACAGCCACATACACCAGTCAAGTCCCCAGCCCCTTTCCTGAGCACGCTGACAGCAGTCCTGTCTGTTCACTTCCACTCCTCTGACTTTCCCATAGTTCTCCCTTAGTTGTCAGTGGAGTCTTGATTAAATCTGATCAGCTTACACCTCAGCTTTAAACCCTCCCAAGAAAAAAAGGCTTCTCATCTCCCTAACTTCAGCTGACAAAAGTCCACTCTGTGCCCAATCACTGACCTCCCCAACCTCATCTCCAGCCTTTCCGCTCTGTCCCCTGCTTCACTGGCCTTCTTTCCTGCCTCAGAGCCTTTATATCTGCTGTTCCCGCTGCCAGGGACGCTTCCCCCTCTCTTCTCACTGTCAGCTGGTACCTGTTTATCTTCTGGGATGAAGCTGAAATTTCACCTCAGTCAGCCCTTCCCTGGCCTTCCCATCTGAGACGAGTTGCTCTCTTCTTACGTTCCCCATGGCCAACTCCAGTCCTTTGTTGCCCATTCCCACTCTGTACATTTAGCATTGGGTTGTTTGTTTGGTGCTTGGCATGCGAAGCTCCAGTTCAACCCTGAGTTACACTCCCCAGCCCTGTTTAGCTTTTTAAAATTTGTTTTCTTTAAAGGTCAGTAATGTAGTTCAGTAATATAGCCCAGTATGCAAAATGTCTTGTGATTCCCCAGCATCCATGCCTGTGCGCACACACACACACACACACACACACACACACAATCTCCCCAACTAAAACATAACCTCAGTGAACACAAAGATTCTGTTCTATGTAATACTCCTTTGTATCACCAGAACCTAACAGAATGACAGGAATTTAACTGACATTTACTAGATTTTCTGTTTAATAAACTGAAAGTAAGTTAAAGAGAATGTTAAACAGGCAATGTGAACAATATTAGTAACATGGGACAAAGCAGCAGGCTCTCCTTACAGGACAGCCCACTAAGGTCCACTTTGGTTTTTTAAGTCCTTAGTTTCTCTTTCTCTTCTAGTCTTTGCCTTTTGTTTGTGTTTTTCATTTGCTTTTTCAGCCTCTACCAGGACTTGCAAGGGGATTACAAGGTAAAGCCTGAAATCAGTCCTTCCCAGTCCTTGTGAGCTAGAAGCTTAGCTTGAACAAAGAAAGGGCTGCTGAGCCAGGCGTATGGGGCACTAACAGTAGCCGCAGATGGCTTGGGGCAGCATCGGATCACAGGTTTGAGCCCAGCCTGGATAATTAAGCAACTTGTGAGACCCAGTCTAAAAATTACAAGTGGCTGGGGATGTAGACAGTGCAAAAAAATTGAGTTCAATCCCCAGTACCACCAAAAAAAGAAAGAAAAGAGGCTATCACTATTGGCTCAAGAAAGAACCTAAATTTTTTGTCTCTTTTTATTTATCCTTTATAATTATGAACAGAAATAGTGACAACTAACATGTACAGTAAGCTTACAACTTTCAACCTTCAAATTGTAAACTGTCACTGATACAAACAGCCCTCGCACTACAAACATTCTGTACAAGTTGTGGGAGTAACTTGTGTGTTTCCAGGTAAAAAGTTTATTTATAGCATTTGTGTGTGTGTTTGTATAGGTGTGTGGGTGTGGTTTTTTATGCTTTACATTGTATATTTATGTCAAAGGGGTAGTCGGACTTGTGAACAAATTCAACTTAGGAACATTCTCCAGGAACCAAACCCACTCCTAAGTTAGAGATTTACTGTGTAAAGTGCTTTTCTGTCTATAAAGTTCTGCTATCTCATCTAATCCTACAGCAACCCTGGGACATTGAATTCTTTTTATCCCTATTTAATAAGATTTTTTATACCCCTGAAGCTTAGACATATTAACCAAGATTTCATGCACAGCAAGCTCCCTGGCAGCAAACCCCATCTGTGCAGCTCACCCTCACTTATTTCATGGTTACAATTCTAAGAGTCAGGAACACTAACAGAATTCTAGATAAGAAGCAGATGAAACAAAACATGGGGGGAGGGGATGGTGGGATAGGCTTGGGGTCGGCAGGAACTGCTTGTCTACTGCTATTTAATTCCAGAAGACTTCTCTAAGGTCCAATCCTTGGAAGGAGACATGAGAGATCTTGGAGCTCAGGGGTTGGGACTGAGAGTAAAGAGGAAGGAGGGCAAGAGACAGCCCAGGAAATGCTGAGTCCTGCCCTGGAGCCCTCTCAGCTGTTTACACCCACCCAGCTCCTAGCCCCAAGTCAGCTCACCTGTTCCAGCTTCCAGAGGAACTTGACAGGGCGGGCACTCTCAAGCAGGGGCCAGTAGAGAAAAGAAATTCTGCAGCCATGGACGGTCAGTGAGTAGTGAGAGAAGCCATCCTCTGAGGGGACAGGATAGGGACAGGGTCAGGCACAAGCCTGAGGCAAGAACAAACTCCAAACAGCAGTGGGGAGAATGGGGAGTCATAGCCCGGTAGGGTTAAGATCAGGAATTCTCATCTCTTTCTTGTGTTTGCATTTCCTTCTGTCTCTCTGTCTCTGTCTCTCTCTGTCTCTCTTTCTGTCTTGCGCTCGTGCATACACACACACACACACACACACACACACACACACACACCAGTCCAAGTATAACTAGGGCTTTTTGGGCTCCGGTTGACCGACAGGGAACACTGACCCGCCTGGTCCTCTGGTTCATACACACATCATGGGTGACAACCCTTTTCAGGTCAAGAGAAATGAGGGCAGAGAATTGGCTGGAAATAAAAGAGCAGGTCAAGGCTGAGCCCTCCCTAGAGGGAAGATGGGTACTTGGAGAGAGAGCAATTAGCCCTTAGAGGAGGAGGATGGGCTAGTGATGGAAGAGAAAGAAACAGGCTCACAGTGACCCAGGCTCTTCCACCACAGTGGAGGGGCTCTCATAGGAGCACAGATGAGGCAACCCACTATTGGGTAGGATGCAGCAGGATTGAATGGATAGCTAATAATGAGAATGAAAATGATAGAGAGAAATCCTACTGTACTAAAGGCAGGATTCCAATATGTCATGTTGGGGATAAGTCCTAAAAGGTCAAAGAGTATGAGAACTAGCACTGATCCAGTTGTGGTGATGCAGGCTTGTAACCTCAGCTACTTGGGAGGCTGAGGCAAGAGAATGGCAAGCTCATGGTTAGCCTAAGCAACTTAACAAGACCCTCTTGAAGGAAGGAAAGAAGGAAGGAAGGAAGGAAGGAAGGAAGGAAGGAAGGAAGGAAGGAAGAAGGAAGGAAGAAAGGAAGGAAGGAAGGGGGAAGGAGGAGGGAAGGAGAGAGGGAAAGAAGTTGCATTGGCAATTCACAAATGAAGAGAGGGGAAATGACCCGTCTGCTGGGCATGACAGATGCAGGACAAGAAACCAGCTTCCCACTCACAAAACAAGCACGCTGAGGAAGGCTCACCATTCTGGACTGTGTTACACACGATAGTTTCCTCTTCTTTCTTGCCCTCCTTCTTACTGGGAGTTGTACCATGCTTCATCCAGAAGGATAGAGTGAAGTGGTCACTGAGGCTGTCCTGGGGTCCAGAGCCCAGCCCAGCTGTGCCTCCCAGGGGCACCTGCACAGCCTGGGTGCCATTGAACCAGTAGATAAGGCTGCTATCTTGGCTGTAGTGCACCGAAAGCCCTGCTGTCCAATTGGCATTAGGGCCTGGCATGGGCAGCAGGTCCACCTCTCCCGTGGCCGCACCTGTGGGGGCCCAAGAGACACAAGCGTCAGTGTTGAGAGGCACAGAGGAGGGATAGGGAGGAGGCAGGAACAGAGTGCAGGGCTAAGATTTCCTACAGCTAGCCTCACTCTCCTTTGCTTTTCAGAGACACAAGAGACACACTTCTCACTGAGGAACTCCCGACCAGTTAACCCATTAGCCAACTCTTCTACTCTTCCTGCTACTGTCCCCTCATCTAGCTAGTGACTCAAGCAAGGATTATGCATCTTTGCCACACATATATCTACCTGCCTTTTGGGCCACAACCCCTGTGATATGCATTCCAGCCCAGAACCAGAAGAGGTGGAAGGCAGATTCTCAGGAAAGGGGAGAGAGTGTTTGGCGAGGGCCTGGCCTGGGGAAGTGTTGGGAGGAGGAGCACACGCACCACAGAGCTTCCGCAGGGCCCGCTCTGAGTAGTTATCTCGGTCACAGCCCTTGGCCACGTGGCTGGTCTGCAGCTCTATGGTGGCCTGAATGTTCCAGAGCGGTTCATCACAAGTCTCCAGGCGGATACCAGGGAACAAAGCCAAGCTTCCTGCACCTGGAGCATATTCGATCCTTTTGTTCCAGCCTGCAATGGGAGACAAAAAGGGCAGTGCAGAGAGAAGGCAAGCAGCCTCAGCCATCCATCCTCCTCCTCTCCTGGGGCCACTTCCAGTCAGCGACACTGAGAAAATGGCCTGGCTGAGCTAGAAGCCTGCCCACAAATATCCCCAACCCTTAGCCAAGCCCCGTGACTGTCACAGAGAACAGAGAGGGAAGCCAAGGTGAAAGACGATTCATAAGATTCACGGGGCAGAGCTCCTCACCTTGCCAGCTGGGTTTACAGGTGGGCTTCACCTGGATCTCCACCTCGGCATCATCTGCTGCCCGCTTCTTCCCACAGTCGTATGCTGTCACTGTGAACTTGTAGAGCTTCTCACCGCTGTACTGCAGCTTCTCTGTATTCTCGATGTTCCCTGGGGTGGGAATGAAGCAGCAGGGACAGGGTCAGGTTCACCAGCAAAAGCCCAGCAGGCAAAGGGAGAATTAAGTGATACAGTTGGGCAACAGGTAGATTAGGTGGCAGGAAGCAGGGAAGGTGTCTGGGAGAAAACGGTTGCACATCAGGAACGGAGGGTGACAGGAGGACTTGAGGGGCAGGAGAAGGGAAGAACACTATCCTGAAGGCTGTGGGTGCACCGGACTTGGCAGCGGGGGACCTGGGAGTAGACTCACCATCATTGTCAATGAGGAAGGGGGTGTTGGGCGTGAGGATCTCATAGTAGCAGATCTGGCTGTACTGGGGGGAGCAGTCACCATCAATGGCTTCTACCCGCAGGATGCGATCATAGAGCTTCCCCTCAGTCACTGCAGCACGGTACAGTCGTTCCACAAACACTGGGGCAAACTCATTTACGTCATTGACCCGCACATGCACAGTGGCCCTGTATGAACCAGAGCAGGGGGACAGACAAGGATGCATTAACCAGCCTCTCACCCAGGGAGAGGCATGGGTGGGCATCTAAACAGGGAGGCAGAGCACGAGGGAGCCCATCTACCCACTAGTTTGCTTGTCACCAACACAGGGCACCAGGCTATGCCAAAGCCATGCCAGAGACCAGCCCCATAAGGAGCAGGCCCAAGAATGGGGCACTGATGAAGGGAAAAGGAACATGCCCTAGGAGGTGCCTGAGTGGACTCTGATGACAACCACGGCACAGAAAGTCGGGGGCCAACCTGAGGACATGACAAAACACATCAGGCCAGATACAATGGGAAAATCACAAGAGACGCAGTGTAAAAGCCAATGAAAACCTGCCCGAGGAAGCAGCACTAGTCCAAATCCTGCCACTCAGACCATGATTGCTCTGAGCAGTATGAGCAAGCAGGGGCTACGCTCCCTGCACATGTGGCTCAGCCGCGGCCTCTCCCCACTCACACACCTTCCTGGGCAAGCAGAACTGGGCCTAGACGCATCATGCTGAGCTCTACCCCTGGCCAGGATCCAGGCGCCCAAGGCCCGGAGGCAAAGGTCCTATCTCCAAATGGGTAACTGAGTCACAAAGAGTGTGCTATTGCCAACGCCTCTTGGTGCCCAGCAATCCTGACTGCTCTGCTGAGGTGAGAAGTAAGTCTGGTCAGATGTAGATGTCTGGACCCAGGCTTCCTTGTGTTATAACTATCCTGTGCTCACCCCACCTAGAAGTGTGTGTGTGTGTGTGTGTGTGTGCACGCGCGCACGTGTGTGTGGTGATGACCATGAACATGCTACACTCTGTAAATTCCCTGGCTTGGGCAGTTGAAAGGGATCTGGATGTGTATTGAGTGTGCTGAGTCCTTGTCCTCCTTATCACCATGACTCCCATGTTTGTTAAGCCCTTTGCCACGGGGCAGGCACTTTTTACATGAACTGTTCCCAGTAGGGCTGGGGGTGTAGCTCAATGGTACAGCACTTGTTCAGTATGCATCAGGCCCTGGGTTCAACCCTCAGCACCACAAAATCATCATCATCATCATCATCATCATCATCATCATCATCATCATCATCTCTTAATCTTCCCAGCAACCTTTCCATTCAAGGAAGACCAGGTCCAGAAAGGGCTATATAAATTGTCCAAAGTTGTGACAGCAAAGCCAGAATTAAACTCTACTGAATTCTATGTCCTGCTGGCCACCCTGACTGAAGGTCCCTAAACCCTCTCAATAGCAGCATGGGGTGGACAGTCAGTGAGGCATGGACAGAGCATGTTGAGGGGTGCAGGAGCAAGAAGGAGGATGCCAGGCCAACCAGGCAGGGGACAGGACTTCCTCACTTGTGGGACTTCTTGGTGTTGGCCCCATCGGGGCCCTCGCCACAGTCATAGGCCTGGATGGTGAAGGTGTGCTCCTTCTGGGCCTCGCAGTCCACTGGCTCCTTGGCCCGGATCAGCCCCTCTCCTGTTGCCTTGTCCAAGATTACAGCCTCAAAGGGCACCCCAGACCCATGGAGCCGGAAGCCGCAGATCTCACCTGGTGAGGAGAAAAGGAAGAAGAAGGGAAGGCAAGAGGCTCCTGTCCAGCCGTGGCTGCCCCTTCCCTCCCCTGGTCATCCCTCCTCCCAGGGGTAGCTCCACCTCTCCACTTCTTCTCTTGCAACCTTGAAAGCATCAGTGATTGGATGTACATCTCCAATCACTCCATCCAGCTTCCCTGAGCAGCAGCCTCTGGGAGCCACCAGTCCTGAGGTCTGGCAAAATCAGAACACTGGGGCTGAGGAGATGGCTCAGTAGAATAAGTGCTTGCCTAGCAAGCATAAGGGGCTGAGTTCAACCCCCAGTTTAAAAAA
>NDGN011450564.1:0-14738 GCA_002564285.1 Tympanoctomys barrerae
CGCACAGGGGACGACGGTGTGGGGACAGGAGGACCGGTGTCCCCATGCGCAGGGGACGACGGTGTGGGGACAGGAGGACCAGTGTCCCCACGCGCAGGGGACGGTGTGGGGACAGGAGGACCGGTGTCCCCACGCGCAGGTCAGGGGCGGCGAGGAGCTCTGCCTGCCCCTCCAAGGCACAGCGAGGGCAGGTCCTGGTGCTAATGTGCTCTCTGCGTCACAAAGGTAGAGACAGGCACTTGAGGGCACTCGTCATGAATGCTGGGTGACAGTCTGAATGACGGACATGCTTACCTGTGTCCCTTCTTGAGTTGCAAGGGAAGGAAAAAAGATGAACTTGGAGTGGGAAATACTATTTCTTTTTCATTTTCCAGCTAACACCAACCCATTAGTCCTCACTTTCGGCATCAACGAACAGCAAATACAGCCGGTATTAATTAGGTGACCCCAGCCTAAGGGTTGGGCTGTGAAGTAATAGGCTATTCTGACTCTGACGTACTCTAACATTATAAATATTGTCATAAAATAAAACAAGGGAAGTAAGGGTAGGAAATTGATCTAGAACTTCAGAATGACAAGGAAAGTACCTTACAGAAAGTTAATATAGGAAACAAAGGAAATTTTAGTCATATAATACTGTTATATACTACAAAATTTTAAACAAATATTTTGTGAAATTTATTCTTACTTGTATCTAAATATTATAAAATAAAGATTACTTTCAACAAATTTGTGGAATCTAAAATAACTTCCTGTAGGATATTTTACCAAGCATTTTGGTACTGCGCAGATGGCATTCATTTACTGGTCATTTCAAGAAGCGAAACGTAAGTGTTGTGTCCTTCCTTTGAACTCCCTTTAAATGACCCTCCAGGATCTGAAGACACAGCGATTTAATAGCTGGCCTTTCTTGTAAGCCCAAGGTCATGACATATTCTTCTACATATTTTGGGCAACACATCTTAATTTATATTCCTGCTTCACAGTGGTTTCAGGAAGTCTGTAGGTATAATTGGATGAACACTGTACAGCTCTTTTTAATTAGAGTTTTCACCAAGTTGAGCCGGAGCTGAGCCTACTCCGCCGTGCGTGAGTAATTTCCACTAACGCGAGCAAGCGGAACTAAGACGCTGTTCTCCCCTCTGAGCACTTTGAAGGCTGCGTGCTCCAGAGGCCCAGCAAGGCCTGAGACTGTGGTCTTACTCAAGCCACTGCCTTGACATGGCGGCATAATTTTTTATGAAATCCCTTTTGTTTGTTTAAATGAAGTTTTCGACCCTCCAAAGTCATATAAGTCCTGGTAATGGAGGTGTTAATTTTTCAGTGATGGAAGAAATATTTGCTAAGTGATATGAAAATACTGGTCCAGGCCCCATGCTCCTGGGGTGATGACTGCGCACGACACTGACGCTGGCGGGCGGGCAGAGCTGAGCATCCCGCGGAACAACATGCTAGTTCCGTTGTTGAAAGCAGCAATGCGCGGAAAGGCCATGGAGCGCTGCGGCCTGGCGCGGCAGCCTGCAGGAGGAGGGCTCCGCGGCCCTCAGCAGCGCCAAGCGCCGTCCTGCTCGGAGCGCTAGCAGACATCGGCTGGCCCTGGACCCACGCCCCGCTCCAATTTTGAGGTGTGCTGGCTTCAGCGTGAAATACCTGTGGGTCAGCTCTGTCTCCTGATTACGTTGTGGACCAATGCCGTTTCATCTGCAAAAAGAGGGTGGGACAACGTAAGAGGCGGACCGCCACCGTTCCGACGTCCAAGCCTGGGACCTGTAGTTCTGACCCCATAAAGAGGACCGCGTCACTACTGCTGAGCCGCAGTGCTGTAGTACTAGCACGAACCCAACAGCACACCCACCAAGTGGCCCTGGCTCCAGGACTGCGCTTGGTTGCAGGGACGAAGAGGTCGGAAGAGCCCGGCCCTCGGGGCAGGCAGGCGGCCGCGCAGGCAGGCGAGCCGGAGGCCTGAGTTCCTGGCCCCGAATCCAGAGCTGTGGCTTTCCCCTCAAGGCCGGATGGTTGATTTTAGGCTTGTCCTCAACGACGTGCGCGGAAGGGAAGTGGGTGCAGTGGAAAATCAAAGAAACTCGAATCGGGTGCCCAGCGGCAGCTGCTTCGGGCACCGACGGCGGAGAGCGGCGGGTCTGCCCTCGGCCCTGCCGGAAGCCTTCTGAATCTAGATTCCCTTTGCGGATTTCCTGCCGGGTCACACTTGGGGAGCACAGAATGCAGCCTGGGGTTCCGGCGCAAAGGGGTGGAAGCGCAGACCCCTAAAGCTTAGGGGTGTTTAGGGCTACTCTGGTACTTGTTAGGAGAGAATTCAAGCATTGCTGTAGGTATCTAATCTTGCTCATTTCATTTTTCAAATTAAATCCTTAGAAGGAGACTTGAACTTCACATATGTAACGTAGTATTTTTGTCCTCACAAACTAAACATAAAATACCTTTCAGCTCTCCTGTGCATTTTAAAACTACTGCCTTCTTCTAACATTTACACAGTGTATTTAAGATTCAGTCATGAAAAGACTCGAGTGCGCAGGCTGTCGTGCATTCAGTTGCTTTCTATTAGCTAAAATAGATCTGGGTTTTTATAAATCGTATATATTGATTGTACATGCCTTGGAAAGCTCTAATTATAAACCTGTGTGTGTAAAATACGTACACATATGGCAAATTTAAATGTGCTGATCAGAGAAATACTTTTTGTGATTTTCCTTTAAAATTTATTCATGTTTGTTTTCCTTCATCGCCTCAGATAACTGAGCGTTACTCACATTGCCCTGTCTTTAATTTTGTCTATGAATGTTTCCTATTGGTCCATTTTCTTCTACTATTTTTCCTATTGGTCCATTTTCTTCTACTATTTTTCCTATTGGTCCATTTTCTTCTACTGTTTTTGATACCAGATTTTCTCAAAACTCTACACTGAGGGGCCAGTGAGCTATCTCAGCTGACTAAGCACCGTTTAGGCAATTGCGGGAACTGCAGTTTGATTCGCGGCACCACATGCTGTGCTCCCCCCACCCCAGGTATGCTGAGCCAGCCGCTGAGGCCGGGCGTGGTGGTGCACAATCGTAATCCCAGCACTAGGGAGGCCAAAAACAGGAGGATTGCTATGAGTTGGAGCTGTGTAGTAAGACCCGGTACCAAATACATTTAAAAAATTACACTGAGTAAATAAATCTTTTATTGCACATGACTGAGATTTCCTTAGAGTGCACTGTGGCTTGTGTTTTTCTCTGGTATCTCTACTGATTCCAAAAGTAGGAAAGTGAGCCCAGATTCCGGCCGCTGTTGGATCGCCCAGAGTCTGGGGTGTGGTGCATCCTGGAGCTTGGTGCAGCTCTTTGTTTTTGTTTTTTGACTTTTGAAGGCAGGGTCTCACCATGCAGCTCAGGCTGGCCTTGAGCTCACTTTGTAGTGGAGGATGTTCTTGAACTTACCATATCCTCTTGCCTCAGCCTCCTGGGTACCGAGATTACAGGTGGGTGTGTGCCATCACACCCAGCTTCATGGTTCTTATAATTAAAGCTGTGATGCACTGCACTGGTGCTGGCCCAGAAGTGAGCTGTGCTTCTACACAGCCCTTTCAGAAGCAGCATTTGCTAAGTGTCTGAATTTTTTAAAATTTAGACAAGTTTGAGCAACTTGAGAATCCATGTAAATTTCACATTTTAAGATGCTTCTGTGAGGACAAAGTGTGCTTTCTCAGCTGATGGTGGGCGCGGGCACATCCATGCTTTGTTGTCCATCTGGACCCGCAAGTCAGAGAGCAGCCACACACCAGGGTGCACGGCTGTGCTGAGCGGCTGTCCCACAGAGCTGTGTGCTGATGTCCTTCTCTCCCCTCCGTAGGGCTGGAGAGAGGGCTGAGGTCCGGTGCATCACTGCCCAGGGTTCACAGCCCCACAGCTGTGGCTGCTGCCCCAGATGGCCCACTGTCCCTAGAGTGGCACGGAGTGAAGCGCCCTTCCTCCCCTTGCCGTGGAGAGCCACAGGCCCTCATTTTCTCTGGCAGGGCTTCTTGGACACCATTTTGTGGGCTTAATATCCTACGGGGTACCCCACAGTTTATGTAGGACATGAATTGCACGTTGTATTTCAGGGTGCGCTGAGGAGAAATGCAACCCCACAGCAAGTGTATACGAAGTTCCGATGAGCACATGAACCATGCTCCCATAATCCACAGTAGAATTACATACGCATCTGAAAGGTAGACAGTTATGTATTTTGTAGAAATCGATGCGGACTTCATGTAGAAGATACTAAATGTTAAGCAAGGTGATGGTACATATAATTACATACAATAGTATTATGAATCACATGTATATCAATATGTGATGATTGATATCTACTCAATGCTTGCTATTTACCAGCCACTGGACTAAGCTACTTATATTATTTTTTACAAAATATTTAAAGTTATGTAACAAATCTTATGAGTCCAGAGTTCAAATTTCTTTCTAATGAAAAGGCCTAAAAAAATACATTTTAAATGTGAAAAATTTGTACTATATCGTCCAGTGTCTGGTACTGGTATGTGAACTATTCGTCACTGTAGAGAGGCTGTCATACATGAAGAACATAGATTTCAGAAAAGATGTGCCAAGCAATGTGAGTTGACGTCATAGGGCCAGTGGGAAATGTGACCGCTGTGAGATGACGTCATCGGGCCAGTGGGAAACATGACCACTGTGAGATGACGTCATCGGGCCAGTGGGAAACGTGACCGCTATCTGGAAATTGAAAGAACGTGAGAAACGAAGTTTCCAGAGAATACTGTGCACTTAGTAAAGCTGCTAAAAGTCTTTTGTGGCAAGTCAGATAGTGTCTGCGCAGGTGAGACGTGGCGTAGCTTATGGTTACGAGAGCCACAAGGAACGCACACCTCTATTTCCGCAGGCTGCAATCAATGAAACCGAAGCCCAGATGTTGGCTTCTCTGGGATCACACGACCAACAGAAGTGCGTTTTCTCGGATAGATTATTGAGACTTACGACATGGTATCAAGTTGTGTGGGGGGAGGAGACATTAAAAATTAAATAGTTTTTCAGACTAGTAAAATGAAAAGAATATTACAACTGAAGAAAAATAGAAAGCCAAGAGGTAATCTCATAAAGAGTTACTTGAAACAGTGCGATTTCTTCTGCATTGTTAAGACTTGGGGTAGCGAGTATAAATTTCTCAAGAACACTAGTATAAAAATTGAATCAAGCCCTGCTCTTCTTTAAATTTTTAATTGTACTTACTCTCAAAAGGACGGAGTCTGCACAGGAATATTAAAAAGTCCTCAGAAGACGTGTTATGGATGAAGGATTACTGGGAAATTGCCTGTGGTTTACAGGAAATGCTGCCGGTTGAGAGGCAGCCAATTTGCTCGTGCAGTTCTCCAGGTAGCGCAGGAGTGCAGCTCTGCCGCGAGCGAGCGCAAACCCTGACGGGCAGCGTGCTCGCCCGTGAGCAGCAGGCCGGCAGTGCGCTGCTTACGTGTTCTCTGCGTGCCAGCCTGGAGTCCGTGCCGTCTGTGGAGCTGGGCAGAGCCACCTCTGCAGCCCAGAAACCCGACCGAAGCTCAGGTCCGGCTCGCAGATGTACTGCTGTGACTCCACGCTGGTCGCTTTACAGGCGCAGGATCTTCATTATGCACGTAAGAATAGCTTTAAACATATTTAAACGAACAGATTCTTAGTCAAATGAGACAGCACATGGAAACTCACTTCATGTATAACTGTATGAACTCAACGTGTTTTGTTGCAAGGCTAGCTCGGTAGCACGACCAGCCTAAGGGGTACGTGGAAAAGTTTAACGCGGAGAGCTTTCCTGTGCTGCGGAGAAAGCTGAGCTCAGGAGACGCGGCACGCTCCCCACACAGTATGGAGCACGGGAGGACGAGCCGCCTGGACCGCCACATTTACCTGCTGTTTTGAGAAAGTGATCCGGACGGTCTCCATATCTTATTTTACCAAAAAGCACCTAGGAATAACGTATGGTCCACATTGCTGTGCTTAGCAGCAAGGGGAACGCGGAGGAAAACTGTTTCCATGTGCGGCTGTGAGCCTAACGCGCCTGCAGGATCGTCACAGCAAATAATGATGTTTGTAATCTCCTTCTTTGAGGCTTGCTATACATTTGCTTAATATTTGCTTTTCTGCTGCATTTAATTATTTTCTTGCAGTACATGGACATTGAATTGGTTTTTGGACCACTGTGCTATTTTAGTAGTTTCTACTTGCTCTAAAATGGTTTGTTATGAACCTAATCCTATTTGATATTTAGAACTCTTCAATTGGAAAAGTACATAATTTAAAATTAATTATAAAATGCATACTATAATATCATAATTTTCAGCTGTTGAACACAAGGCTTACTCAGACAAGAGCGTCACTAGAGAAATGTTCTTGACAAGTACATTTTCAAATACCATCACTGGGGTCGCAAAGGTTAGCCTGACAGTTATCTCATGTCACTGCTGAAATGGCCAGCGTACATGCTGGGATTTTGCTTCCCTTATTTCAGTGGAATGGAGTGTAAGCACGCGAACTGAAGGCTGAGCAGACTGGGTGGGACAGTGCATCGTCGTCAGAGGTCAGCAGGCAAGTAAGAGAGTCCGAACAAGCCTGAAATGGGGAGGAAATGAAAGACTGGCGGATGAACACGGAGCCAGGCTGCGCTGCGGCTGGCATGCGCGCCAGCGACCCGGGTGGGGCCGGTGCTTGCAGGGGCTTTCCCACCACGTTCCAGATTTCATATGATTGCAACTTAATTTCTTTAAAGCTTTTTGCTGTCGTTCAGTCTTAAAGAACCATTTCTGGTTAGAAACCAAGCAGATGGAGTGGGAATGGTCCTATACCCTGTTATGGACTTGGGCACAGCATGGCCTCCCCATCGTGTCTGTGGGCAGTGTTAAAATACCGTATCAAAGAGAATGCATTGCCCTTCGGAGCTGAACTGTACATAATCATGCCGTGACACATGGCTATATTTTAAATAAATATCCTTAACATCCTCTGCCAGGTGATTTCTGTTAAATGGGAATGACCTCTGGAAAAAATCTAGCTTGCATTAAAAGAAAACAGATGTTTTATGTTTTATTTACTAAGGCTTGAATTGATAATTATTTTATATGTGAGTTTTGGAATACACATATCCTGTGGTTTATTTCCCAGAAAATAAGAAAAAAAGCTGACGCGCAGAAAAGGCAGCATTCAGCTGCTGCCTCCCTGGAGCTCGCCTGTGGCGGCCACGTGTCCCTGATGAAGTCCCATCACCAGGCGGGGACTAGAAACACTGCGCGTGGAGAACACAGAGTAGTTTAGCCTAAGGAAGAACTTCTTGACTGAGTTAAGCTGAAAACAGTCCCAGCGTTTGAAAATTCTCTTTGAATATATAGGCAGGAGAAGGACCATTCAACACGAGATATGCGGTTGGATATTCAATGACAGACAGACAGACAGATATTCTGTTATATTCTCTTCTAACATTCTCGGTAATTCTCGAGCTTTCTGTAACTTTACCAAATACTTCCACAGTCAGAAAAGTTCTCTGTAGAACTCATGTTGGGGAAATTTATTTCCAGAGAAAATATTTAGTGTTTCTCTTTTAAGTAAATCAATGATAACGATGTACATTTAATTTACGTCTCTCTTTGAAGCATTTATAACCTTTTAATGAATACCCTAAAACATTTCAGTGTTCCAAATGTTGTAGTTTAATATTATTTTTCATTTAATAACCATTCTATGATTCTTATTGTACAGTGCTGCAAATATAATTTTATGTATAACATCAATTATATTTTAAATATCTAACCAAATGGAGATGTAATTAAAATGGCCATTGTTGAATGGGAATAGGTTTTCACTTATAGATTAGGCTTTAGTTTTCATTGTTTTTCCTGTGATTATAAACTCTCAAGTATTAAATAATGAAACAAAATTATTTATTGAACAGATTCCAAATTTACATTAAATAGAAAAATATTTCATTTTAAAACTTTAATAAAGCTTTTGAAAACATTGAAATTCTAAAAGAAATATCAATTTAATGTCTACCTTTCCTTTATTTATTTTCCTTACCATGAGTGAGATAAATCAGCAAGTAATCATATGGCACATGCTTCTCCAATGAAAATACTTCTGAACTGAGCTATGCAGAGATGCGAGGTGATGCATTCACTACAAAGGAAAACCGTGGGAGATACAGGACTGAGGGGAAGGGTGGCACGCTGTGTAATTCTTAGCTTTCAGAGCCTATGAATGAATGCACAAAGAAAATCATGAAACTGAAGCCAAGAAAAGACAATAGGGGTGGGATGCACTGTGGTACAGGACCACTTCCCATATCTGGAGAGAGCATCCGTGGAAAATTGCCAAGAATGAGGAGAGAAGCCTCTGAGTTAGGGAAGCCTGAGACATGCTTCGTCATGCTCCTGAAGACAGAAGCGCTCACTCGCTCGCTCGTGCTCATGCTGGCCATGGGCCCAGCGCTCCCCTGTGCCAGGACAGTGTTTTCCTTCCACCTTGCCATGCAGCCCTTCTGCATCCTTACATTTTCATGCAAGGTCTCACTAAGTTGCTCTGGCTGGCTTAAACTTGTCACCTTCCTGTCTCAGCTTCCTGAGTAGCTGGGAGTACAGGTATGTGTCATACAGGTTGTTTGCAATAATGCCAAATAGAATAATGAATGATGAAACATGCTAAAAATGTTTCTGAAGGATACTTTTTCCTCAAACATAGTTGTCCATCTGTATTCTTTATTAAGTAAAGAATGTTGTGATGGTCTTAGAAAGGTGATTTCCGCATAGCAAATATATAAAAGCGTTTGAAAACTACAGCAGTCACAGAAAGCACATTCTAAGCAGGTTCTGTGGCAGCTAGATTTCTTGGGGACGGAGAACTAAAAGCACAGAGAGTGAGAATGCACCTTACCTGGAGAAGACGTCCAGGGGCATAGACAGAGACCTCCAGTGAGCCGAGGCTTTCAGATTCGCGGAGGAAAACTCACGGTCAGTGAAGTCTGACCTGTGATGGGGTGTGCGCTTACACTGTTGCGGGTGATTCGATTTTCAGCTTGACTGGCTTGAGCAGTTCCTCGCCCAGAGCTCCTGGGCGTGTCCGCGTGGGTCGCGGAGCTGTGACTTGGCGGTCTATGTTTCAGCCTGGCCATTCCGCTTCGGTGCTCTCCCTTATGTTCTGCTTGCTGGCTTCGCCTGCTGCCCCAGAGCCATTGTGCGGCCCAGATTATACCACGATGCAGATATAGTGTTATGGGTAAGATCAATTCTATTTCAGATTATATATCTACCCAGACAGAGATATAACTAAGATGATCACTGTACAATACGAATAGGTTTTCACTTACAGACTGAGCTGCAGACAACTCACGCCACGCAGGGCTGTAGCCCAGTGAGGATTTCTACCTTTCAGCCAGCTGATTGTGGACTTCGGCGTATGAGACTGTGGACCAACACGAATCTGTTCTTCTTTAATTTGGTAGTGTCAGCAAGTTAGTCACTGAAGTGGAACAGCTGGCCATACAGTGTGAGATAATTTTGTCAGCTCCACTATTAGGAAGGTCGTCTGTGGGGACAACTTGTGTTTAGTGCTAAAGATATTGAAACTGTATTACATCGCAGAAAATTAAAAGTACTCTATTCCATTGTCTACCAAGCTCTTCACAGTGTTGCTTCCATTGTCTGATTCTATTTTGAAGCATCCACCTGTGTCCCCTGAGGTGAATGAGGAGACAATTCTCTTGAGCCAGTTGTGAGGATGAGAGCTCACCTTAGTCCACTCTCTTCAACAAGGTGCCATCTTGTTCATAGTTGATGCTAATGGTCAAAGAAAATAACATATTGTAAACCTTTGTGTCACCCTCAGAGAAGTTGAAGAGCTAATTTTGTTTTCATGATGGAAAAGCAGGCATATTAGTCAATTTTCTGTAACTAGAATAAAATGGCAGAGGTAGGTTAGTTTATTAAAGAGTCAATTATTTTGCTCTACTTTGGGAGGCTGAAAGTTCAAGCAGTACAGCGTTAGCTCTGGTGAGAGCCCTGTGGAGAGAGAGGAAAGGTGTGAGGGAAGGAAACGACTGCAGAGCAATTCAGGGACGAGGCTTGCTCGCATCACACTGCAACCTCAAGAAGGCACAGGGTTTTTGTGATGTCACCTTATTCCACTGTGAGAGTGGCTCTTCTGGTGGCCATGAGGGCCTTAGATTAGACCCCACTTCTAAAAGTCTGACCACTTCCAACATCAGGAAGGTCCAGGCCACAAGCTGGCATATCCAAACCATACCCAAACAATACCAGAGACAGACAGAGAGGCCTTCAAGGCCCCCTGGGAAAAGTATGTCACCAGAGAGTGTTTGCATGAGTGGGCTAATTGGCATGGAAAAGTGTTTCTTATGCTTTGGTAAAGTTTCATTTTAGTTTTGTTTTAAAACTGGGATATTGGTAAATAATTATCTGTTTTAATACCCATAGAATGATCCTGGAAATGTTTTGGTTGTAACCAGTCTTCATACGGCGTGTTGATCTTTCCACGAAAGCAACATTCCTTGTCTCCCAGCTCATGAATTAGTAAAAAGAAGGTACAACACTGTACTTGGGAGGAAACGCAACGCCTTTTAATTTTTATTGACGGTCTGAGCTAGAAGTGACTCACTGTAGCACAAATGTGATGCAACAATCAGTGGAGAAGTATTCAGAAATGTCTCCAGTCATTTCATGAAAGCCTGGAAGGAAGTTCTCTGGGCGACTGCATGGCGGAGGCAGAGCACGACACGCGGTCTGCGTGAAAACAACAGCCTGCACAGCAAAATCTTTCCAAATCACAACCTTCTTCAGTAGACTAGTCCAGAGAAAAAGAGACATCAACCTCGTCCTGGCCCTGAACATGAAATGAAAAATCTTCCAGCTGTCACTGCTTCTGCAGAGAGGAGGCGGCGACAACGTGCTGGCAGACGCTGTGCTTCTCCTAGTGACAAAGCTCATCAGTGCTGCCGAGCTGGGCTGGCACCTCAGAGGAGCAAGCAGGTCTTTCCTGGGAACGGTGATAAAGAAAGCGCAGTAATTAGGTTAGATTAAAGCAAAGAAAGATCAATGTCTGGTCCAAACGGAGGTCAAAGTTAACACAACCACAATTCCTTTATCATCCTGCATATGGTCACAGGCAGCAGCGCTTTAATATACCAACTGCTTATTTCTTATGACATGGTTTTTAAAACATTTAACTTAGGGTGGCATATGCAGTCACTTCAAGGAAGTATTTTTAGTCAAAATATTTGCTCATGGTCTTTTAAAATACATAAACAGGATGGTGTGTGTTTAAAGCTACTGCCTTTGAGAGGATTTTAAAAAATTATACAATTATCATATTTACAGTAGACTTTGGGAGATACTTTCAGAGTTGACATCTATTCTGTGGTTTTTCAGAGAAATAATGGACTTGGAAACTCACTCTTACGTTGTTCACAGCAAAATGGAGAAGGAGCAACAGCAACTGGCTGCCTCAGGCTCTGCCCACGGCTGGGAGTAGTACTCACACCCATAGTCCCAGGGGATCATGACCCAGTCGCACACTGTAGCAGTCCACCCCATGACTGCGTGGGGCTTTGGGGGGACAACTAGACACAAACCATGACAAGCTGCTATAAAAGTAGTGTATAACTAAATAAAAATTAAAATACAGATTTTAGAACTAAAATCAAACCTTAAAAAGCACATAAGTATTTCAACAAAATCAACAAAGTTGAAGAGAAGCATGGCGGGTTACAAGAACGGCCTGACAAGATGACCTCTGGTGCCACACGAAGAGTGCAGAGCCAGGGTTCTTGCTACTTCGCATTTGGCTCTCTGCTCTTTGCCACCGCCATGAACTGCTGCCCTCTGCCACGTGCCGCTCTACCTCGGAGCCAGCTGAGTGTGGACTGAAACCTCCAGGAACTGTGAGCTAAATAAACCTTTCCTTCCTTCACTTGGGCATCGGGTATTTGTCCCAGTAATGGGAGAAGAGTGACTGAGACTCAGCTTTATTCATAATTGCCCGAACCTGAAAGCAACTAAAATGCTCTCCAGCAGGTGAACAGATAAATGTTAGTATACACAGCCAGTGAGGATTATTTAGCATCAAAAGGAAATGAGCAGTCGCGCCTGAAGGAATTAAATGCACATCACTGCGTGAAAGAAGCCAGCAAGAACAGACTATATACTGTGTGTATCCTGCTTCTGAAAATTCATAATATATCTACTGTTGTATGTTCCTTGTCTCTGGTTTTGTTTCTGCTACGTTAGGTGCACCCTCTCGCTTCTGCTCCCGCTCACACACTGCTGTTACGTAGCTGAAGAACAGGCTGCGTGTGGCCTGCTGGTGACATGGCACAAACAGGCAGTAACACGTGGGTTACATAGGTTAGAAAACGCCATCTACACGAGTGACTTGCTTATAGATCTTACTCAGCTTTCTCAAAAAACAAAACTAAAAGTCTCAATTTTGTAGATGTAACACTAGAAAGTCAAGGTGCTGAATAAGAAATACATGATCTATGCAGGTAGATTAAGGAGCGAATTCTCCCTTCAACAGACAACGTCTGTCTGAGACAGCTTCAAATTGGCCCCCAGGACTTGCACCTGTCCAACAGGCCAGGGCCTTCGCCTCTGCCCCTTGCCTGGATGACCACTCTGGAAGGATCCAGAAACTGTGGAAGATCCTCGGACAATCCAAAGATCCAGGAGTTAGTACTGAGGACATTTACATCACGTCACAACAAAGTGGCATAGACAATGGCTATCACTACCACTACGCAGCCGTTCCACTTTCATCCACCACCCACGTACCTTAGATTTTTGTGGCCTTTATGTTCTAAGGACACAAAGCACCCCTGAGAGAAGCACCTAATTTACCATGCAGTGCAGATAGTGCCAGTGCCCAGCGGGTTCTCTAAGCGCCACTGAATTTGTTACACGAAGTCCAGCATTTCACCAAATCCTCCATCCTTTTCTGCTGTCAACACAAAGGTAACTTCCACAGTGGAAGCTAAAAAACTTGAGAAATTTTAACCTTAATCTTCATCTTTCCTGGGATAATTCACCATTCACCAATTCCTAATAGTTTGGTCAGTGGTCACTGGGTAGCTCACGTCCTCCTTAGCCCTTTACCAGAGCCCTGAACTGCAGCCAAGGGAGTGAAGAAGGTGCAACAGGAATTGAAGTTGTGCGGCTGTTAGGTGCCATCTTGGGAGTGGTGTGTAACAAAGGGGTCTCCTGTGAAAATTCCTTCTGCACTATTAGAGTCTACTTAAAATTTTTAGTATTCCTCAACAAATATAGCACACAAATACTAATTTTATATGGATACTTTCATCATTGCTAGGACTCATATCGAGGTGTCTCTCCAAAGCCCCATGCACTCATAGTGGGGCTCCTTGGTGATGGCTGGATCTAGTGTGTGTGGTACTGGGGATAAGGTTCTGTGACAACTGATGGGCTCAGCGCAGTTCTGGGTGTGGATCACAGACCTCCCACCCTGCGTCTGGGTGCTCCAGACCACAGGCGTGGAGCCTGGACGGACCACAGGAGCAGCGGAGGCAGGTGGGCTCCCTTCTCCTGCCACAGGCTGTTTCTCCCCTGTGCTGCCCCTGTGCCCGGCCACCCTGCCTTGGAGCCAGCCCACCGTGCACTGAAGCCTCTATGACTAGGAGGTGAACTACAGCTTCCTCCTCTAGCTTCGCGTACTGTGTGTCATGTCTCCGCAGTAAGACAAGTGCCTACGACAGTCATGGAGCAGAAGACCAAAAAACCGTACAAATATCTTCATATTTTAAAAAATTTAGTATATATAGAGTAGTTATAAATAAAATATAAAATATGAATGATAAAATACATATTATCACTATTAATTTTATTTTTTGTACTAGTTATTAACTTTACTGAAAATCAATAATAATTATGTAGCAAATTAAAATTTGTGGACAAACATTGAAATGTGAAATGTATAAGATGTAGACAGAGTGAATTTTAAAAAAAATATTTCTGAAATGAATACCTAATGTGAGGTTAATAATAGATTACACATTGTAAAAATAATAATAGATTACACATTGTAAAAAATATTGCTTACAAACTTAAATATATTAATAAAATTATCTAAAATAAACATGAAGAAGAATTTACAGATCAGTTATATAACAGTTCTCTCTGTTTCTAAATCAAGAAATGTATATTTATATAATTAGAATTCTCAAAGTATAAGTGGGTAGGCAATAAATACTTAAAGATTTAAAATTTCTGAATTTAGTTAAAATTATAACACCACATTTCCAAAAAAAATTTTTTTGCACAAGGAATATGAATAAAATCATACCAAGATACACAAAACTAAAATTGTTCAAAACTAGTTGTAAAGAAAAAAAATCATTAAAGCATATACATAGAAAAATATTAGCTATGGAAGAACAAAATTAAATAGCATCTTATTCTACATTAGAAATAAAAAAGAGCAAGTGGATAAGAAACTAGACTTATTTATTCAACGGACTGAAAAAAAAGAGATCTGTCTGCATTGAATTTTATACTTAGAAAACCTTTGAAAACTGAAAGTAAAATATTATCCAGTTATACAGACTGGAAATATTCTAATACCTCCAAGTGTAGCATATAGGAAATAACAAAGAGCATAATCTAGAAGGCAAGAGAAGTTGCTATATGGTCCTGGATAAAGAATAAAGAGCTCTCAAAATGATAG
>NDGN011450574.1:0-12400 GCA_002564285.1 Tympanoctomys barrerae
GTCCTACTAATCGGTTTTGAAACTGTCTCACTGCTATTTGTCTCTCAATAAACTAAATTTTAAAAAGGATAAAAATAAAATTGCATCTTTCAGAGAAAGCTTCTATTACTACCTTCCATAGTTTTTCTTCACTCTTTTCTGCCTGCCTTGTTATTATTCTCTTCATAATTAAGCCCATGAAAATATCAAAATTATTTTTTACTTTTCCATGAAAAGAACGTAAACTTAATAAAAAGAAGAAACTGTTTTTAAAGTTTTACTCATGAGTCCTCCATGTCAACATTAGCCACTGCACCACATCCTTAGTACCAAGGTTGGATATATAAGACAGTACCTGTTTAGGAATGAAGAATCATAAAGGCAATGTGAAAGCTTTGTAGATACTCTGTGATTTTCCAAATCTTGTGCTAGTTTTTTAGTTTTTCTGTATCTTATCATAGTATTTTATTTTCACCTCTCATTTTTAAGATCATATTTACCTCTCATGTGGTGAAAAAATATTCTTCATAAATATAATTTTACTTCCATATATCCTCTGAACAAGAAATTGATTTGAAGTTAGGATATTTAAGCCACAATAGATTAAATAATTTTTTAAATCACACATATGAGTGGTTTGTCTCTGTAGGCCTAGACTTTGTAGCATTTGATGTGACAGACATGAGATATAGTTTCTTCTAACATAACAGAATATTACATAGTTTTCATTGGTTGATTTCTGAAATAGTCAATTCTAGTTATGCAAAATGGAAGAATTATTTGGGTATGTGGTGCTTGCAAATAATGTAAACATTATTTATGCAGATGGCCACAATCTTTGAGCCACACTCCCGTTCTAGAAATTAGTATATTATAGAACAGAACTTTGTCTCATCTTGTAACCAAAGTGCCTGCTAAGGATTGTGGGTGGATCGCGAACTGAACTGTAATGGATGAATACATGCCTGGAGTGCACATGAAGGAGCTAAGTAGTAAAAGTGATATGAAACAAAGGACCCAAGAGTCTATACATAATGGGAAGAATTCACTCAAAGATATTCCAAGTATCTTCTTTGATTAATAATCAAATAAAAAACATTTTGCAAGATCTCCAGAAATTTCCAAAATAATTCACACTATTAGTAATTGATCAAACCATTTGCTAAATAAATGACAAAGTATAACATTGGTGTGAAAAATATTCTGTACCCAAATATGGAATATTTTGGGTTTTTTTTAAATGTTTAGTTTGTTTTAATGCTAACATGAAACATTCATAAATACTACATGGTGCACATGGTTTTCTTAAGTAGTATGAAATGCTTTGAGAATAGTAAGCATATTTTATACTACACAAATGACATTTTACAATAATTAAATATAATTTCTGTGAAAGCTAAAACACTCTAAGGTATACTACAGATAAATTAAAGTTAAAGCATCAACTAAATATCATTTTATTTTGGGAAAGAATAATTAATTTCACAAGCACTAGGCAGAGGTTGGCAACTTTGAAGCACTCTAATTATATATAATAATGAAACTTGATTATTCAAAGTATGTGGTAATACATCTAATCTATACATAACCTGGCAATCAATGTTGTAAGTAGGGTACAGAATAGATAGATAGATAGATAGATAGATAGATAGATAGATATGGATAGATAGATGTAGATATAGGTATAGATATAGATATATAATATTAACATATATAACACATATTAAACCACTGTGGTAATGCATCTGATCTACAGCTATCCTGGCAATCAAACTTGTAAGCAGAATATATAGTTTATATATCATATTAATGTGTATAATCTAATTGAACCACTGATGACTGGCAGCTGGCCCTGCAAAACAAAGGTGAAGACCATAGGCTCCTCCGCTTTCAGTTAGGTGGCATAAATGCAGAGCTCCTTGCTTTTCATTACACTTGGCTGCAAGAGCTGAAGAAGGCCTGACTTGTGAGACATATGTACTGACCTCAAAGGGTGAAATGCAGGGCGCTATTTGTTCAGGTGAGAAAATACAAAGCTTTGTGTGTTGTGCGGCAGTGATGAGACAAAGAAGATTCCCAAGAATGTCCTGCATGTGTGACTCTCAGATCTCAACCAGTGTTTCCAACATTAAGTGGTAAACCGCTAACACCAAAGTTTTTAAGGGCAGTAGGAATTTTATTCAAATTATTCCTAATTTTCAAATAGATTTTAATAATTTTTGTATATAAACAACAAACATTGGTTTCTTCAAAACTTAAGTTTAGCTCTCTATGGTAGCCATGAGGGCAATTATCCATTAAAGTGAATGTTTAAAATGCGCTAGATATTTTTGTTGTAAACTTTTGAATGACAGAAGCTAACGTTTCATAATTTGAGCAGCATTCAGGTGACTAAAAATGGCCACCAACTTTTATTATGTCAAACTGACCGAGGCATCATCTTCAAATCATTTAGAGAGTACCTGTGAAAAATTCACTAGGTGGTGAGTATGATCTCAAGGAATTACAGCAGTAGTTTCTTTTTCAGTGTAAGCTCTTTCTTGAAGTTTCTTCAAATTTCTCTGTAATAATAAGCTAATAATTTTATCTTCCATGGGCTTCAATTATCCTATTAAATGAGGATATTAAAATAGATCTTTTACAAACCTTTTTTAGGCATAAAATTCTGAGATTCCATAATAAATAACTTTAAGAGTTCAACAGTGATGGAGCTCCTGGGAGGTGATGTTGGGGCATGGCAATGTAAAATTTGGGGCCATATTTAAACACAAAGGAGAGAGAAGCTCATTTTAAGGAAATGGAATTGCATGCTTTCAGAAGACCTGCTACAATTATATATCAAGTTGTGGGGATAACTTCTTTGAATGAAGACTGGCACTGAGTGAGGAGCACTAGGAGAGAAAGCCAACTGGAAACTTGGCTTGGATTGAAAAGTGACTTTGCTCAGCAGGAGGTTCAGGTTTCATTTTAGATGTAGATGTGTTTTCTGAGCAGAAGGACATTTTTTTTTTAATTTTAGGGAAGGGTCTACAGAGTGTTCAGGGTCTCACTGCTAGATCGGACTCATAGTGATCCGCCTGTTTACAGCCCCCCAAGAAGTGGGATCACAGGTGCATGTCACCACGCCCAGTCTCAATTACAGTCTCATGGTGCGCTGGGGCTGGGGATGGCACAACAGGCCTGGGGATAGAACCCCTGGACCCCAGGGCCTGCTTGTAGGCAGTTTAATCTGCTGCGCTATTTGGCAGGCTCTAGGACAACTTCCATAAAGCACATATTAATGAGGTTTATAAGACTGACAATTATAGCAATGTTAGAGTGGTTAAGACTAATTCCAAAGCTGAAGCAATATAAAAGCAGTTGTGAAAAGAGTTTCACTCAGATAGCTTCAGTTAGAAGTGTAACAGAAAGGGAAAAAAATTATACCAAGTACATGGTCGTTAAGTTACTGCATTGTAGACTTGAGACTGAGTAAGTTTATCTACTTTTCTTCTCACAAGGCAGATGCTTCATATCACAGTAGAAATCTGGCTGGTGAAAGGCCATTCTCCTGGTTAGTATCAAAAGATGGGATCAATGTTGTAAGTCTACTGAGACCTCAATCCTTGGAAATAGAAGTTGCATCCATCTTGTGTTGCTGTACCATAGAACTCATAGTGGTTCAATAGTAGTGAAGGACAAAAACAGGGAAAACTGAAGGCAGTATTTCTGTGTCTAGTGGGATGACAAGATGTTTCTTCATGTAAAACAATGTAATGATAATAAACTAGTGCATTGTTCATCAAAAACCTTTAAGGAAATGAGAATAATATTTGTAACACAAATAAAGATATTTTATAGCCCAGCCTCAAAAAGAACTCCAAAGAAAGGCACAGCAATACAGAGACACATAAGAGTAAGGATAGAGGGTTGTGAAATGTGTATTTACTGAAAGGGCAACAATCTTAAAACAGTCTCTTAGGGTTTGACTCTCACAGTCTTAAAATAAGATTTTCATCAAAGTTGCCAAGGATTTATTTAATCTTCAAGACGCAGGCTATACTTGGTTGATTCGTGCAAATTTGCAATTAAATTGTGAAAATGGTTTTTTTGCATGTTACTTCTGGGGGCTCTTTTCCAACTTAGTTCCCACAAGAAGATGAAAAATATTAAGAACTTGAATCACTCAATATTACTTGTGCCAGATACACTGTGTAGATCCCATGGCAGGCATATTTAATGAGAGAGTCGATTGCTGCCTCAGTTCTAATTTAGCCTTTCCCAGTGTCCAATATGTTTCTCTCAAATGAACCGGTCCATGGGGAGCTTCAAAAAGTCAGGGTGTGTGAAGAGAAGGAACAGGAAAAAATTCAGCATTATGACAGTTTTCTGCAAGCTTCATTTTTTACAAAGTTATGTCAATTGAATTCTGTGGCTCAAATTAACCAGAGCATATGCACCTTAATTAATCAAAACTTTCCACTTAATACCAAGCCACACACATGTACTGCTTTTCAACTATGGGGTAACATATTTCTGCATTGTCCTGCATATGGAGAAAATTAGCACCTGCATACTTCAGTTATTAAATGAAAAACAGCTCTTTACTTGACCTATAGGGTTTTTGTATACAAGAACCTATCCAACAGCATTATGTCCTCCCTTATCAGATGTGTGTGGTATGACATAATGAATGTAACACTTCAATGCAGTTGGCAAAATTTCAATTCCCAAGCACAGGGTCATATTTCTCTGCTCATTGTTTTGAAAGGAGATATTATGCATTGGGTAGCTAATGTGGAGGCCCTGGATTTTTTCCCTCAGAGACCTTTAACCAAACCTGTGAAACTAGTAACCCAAATTTAATAACAGCTTGAAAATTTATTCAGTGAATAAGAGCTGCTTAGAATAAGTGATGAAAACTCCAGAGAAATGTTAGGTGAATGTGTGGAGCTAGCCCAAAGAGTCTCTTTTATCTGGAAAATTTTAAGGATAAATGGCACTGAATAAATATTAAATTCTAAATTTAGGGTTAATTTTTGTGCTTGTTGCCTTCATTAATCAACACTGAGATCCAGGCAGGAGCTTATGCCGCTGTGCTATCTCCGTAGCCAATTCAACACTGAGATCCAAACTTTAAATAACTTCTTTAAATATGTTAAATGTATTTAAATATACAATATAAATGCTTGATACAACAGTAGAATGGTGCTTTTTATGTAAACTGCTATTTTTATCACTATATTTTTAATTTTCCCCCTTTTAAAATGGAACAGACACAACAAGGTTTAAAACACCTTAGCTTTAATGGAGAATATAAAGAAAGATGCCGATTTAATCACTCATAAAAAAGGAATGTACGTGCAATGATTTTTATAATTTTTATTTTTTAATGTATTTGGTACAAGGTCTCACTATGCAGCTCAGGCTCTTGGTGATCCTCCTGTTTTCAGCTTTCCCAGCACAGTGATTACAGGTGTGTACCACCATGCCCAGTCTCAGTGGCCAGTTCAGCATGTCCAGGGTGGGTTCAGCGCTCATGTGGTGTTCATGACCAAACCCTGGTCCCTGCACTTGTTTAAGTAGGCACCTACTCCGCTGAGCTATCTCACCGACCCTGTAATTTTACTGGGTAAAGAAGCAAGGAAACATGTGTATTTAGGTTACAGTTGAAAAGGTCGAGTTTAGCTAATATAATAGTATCCTGATTCTAAGAAATACAACATACAAATGGTAGAGAGACTTTTAGCGATGCATTTCAGTGTCAACATAAGAAATAGAGACAAATATATGAATAAATCTTAAAATACCTCCAAGGAGGGACTAATGGTCATGCATAACTATACGCACATCGCTGATTAATCAATGTAGAGCAAGAAGGACATAATAAATTTGGCAAAAATTCACAAGCTAACACCTGCAGTAGGTGAGGCTGGAAAGAAGATCCGATGAAAGACAATGAAGTCACTGAGACTCCACTTTAGAGTGTGAAATTTAAAAATGAAATCCTAATAGTTATAAAAATTGACTTCCTTGCCAAATATTAAGAGACTAGATTGACCCTCAGAAATGGTTGTCATTGACAGGCAAGAAAGTTTTATAATACAGAAAAAGAAACAGGTGCCATACTGCAAGCTTTCTTTTCTTCTTCCAGTTCCAGGCACTTGGCAGCCACGGTTTACAGTGCAGTTATGACCAAGTCCAAAAGGCACACCACTCACAACCAGTCCCAAAAATGGCACAGAAATGGCATTAAGAAACCTCAGTCACAAAGATAGGAATCTTTGAAGGGGGTAGATCCCAAGTTCCTTAGGAACATGCATCCTGCCAAGAAGCACGACAAGAAGGGATTCAAGAAGCTGCAAGCAAACAATGCCAGGGCTATGAGTGCATGCGCTGAGGCTATCAAGGCCCTCATCAAGCCCAAGGAGGCCAAGCCCAATGTAAATGATCTCTACAATAAATCTATAGAACAGTAATGGAAGAAATTGAAGGGCAAATGTCCATACTCCTTGAAGCAATCAACAAGATTTAATGCAGTCTTTACTTTCGAGAGAACTAGAAAAAAATACTCTAACACTTACATGAACCACAAAATCTCCTGCATAGCCAAAGTCATCTTGATCAACTATAATAAAGGAGCAGAAATTACAATACCGGACCTCCACCTAATCAAAGCATCATGGAGCTGGCATAGATACAGACACAAAGAACAACGACATGGAATAAAGTAAAGAACAGAGACTTTATTTTATCTTATTTTTTTTGCAGAGCTAGCGATTGAATGCAGGCCCTTGTACTTGCCAGGCAAGTGCATATTCAACTGAGCTATCTCCCCTGCCCCTAAAAAGTAAATTTATGTATTACTAGGTCCTAACAACACATACAGAAGCAGAAATGCTTTTTTTCATTTTTTCTCTTTCTGACCTCTTAATTTCTTGTAACATGTTTTACTTTTTCCAGTTTTGCACACAATCTCTCATAATCTATACGCCTAAATTGAAAACAACACTATGCAATACAACAAATCCTACCCAATTCATATTATTTTGTTTAGTGAAATTCTGCATCATTTGTAATTTTTATTATTATTTTTAATATTTTATATTGGCTTTAAAAAGAAAGAATATTTTACTATGGATATCAAAAAATAAAATTAAATAAGATAAGGACACATACAGGAGAAAAGACTGTCTTTCCAGTGAATGTGTTGGGAAAATGGGATGTCCACCTGCAAAAGACTGAAAATAGATCCATATTTCTCACAAGTTACAAAAATCAACATAAAATAGATGAAACTTAAAAGTAATAATGGAAACTATGGAACTACTAGAAGAAAGCATATAGGGAATTGGTGGTTAAGCATCATTTTTTATAAGGCTCCAAAAGTAAAGAAAAAAAAGCAAAATCTAACAAGCAAAAGTGCGTTAGCTAATCTTCTTTTGCACAGAAAGGTTCACTCATCAGAGTGAAGACACAGCCTAACGAATCGGAGAAAATATTCACAAACAGTACGTCTATTAAGGGGAAGATACCCAGAACATGAGGAACCCCAAATTCAATCACATAAAAAACAAGAGCCAGTGAAAACAGAGGCAATGAATCTAAGAGGTCTCAAAGAAGACAGAAGTGGACAATGAAAAAAAAAAGATGCCCAACAACACACCAATGATCCTCCAAAAAATGGAAACCAAAACCACAATGAGCTATAACTAATCAAAAAGAGAAAAGACAACCACAGGTGAGAATTCAGGAAAGGAAAATTAGGCACCCTGTTGATTAGAGTGTAAGTAGGACAGCAGTTACGGAACATAGTCTGGAGGTTGCTCCAAAAATTAAAATGAGAACTACCATCTCGATTCAAGGAATCCCACTACTGGGTGTATATCCAGTATATGCCCAGGAGACGAAGGAAATGTTGGCGAGACGGTTTTACTCAAACAAATTTGAAGATTAATATATATATATATATATATATATATGTATATATAATTTAACTCAGTGATCTTTACATTTTTGTTTTTAATGTATGCATTGAAATAAGTTGAAATCCATTTTAAGATAATTACACTGTCTTAACATTTTCTCCATCTTCCAACAATGTCCCAGCCCACTGCTACTGGCAAAATTTCAAAAGTGTAACATTAAAAAAAGAAGAAGAACTTTCTAACTTATAAGTGTAAAATGTAAAATAAAACCTTCAGGAATCAACCTGCTTGAAACCGATGATGAACACAGCATCGTTAACCATATGGCGAGTCGCCCATTGCTTCTCAGCCTAGAGGCTAAGACCAAGTACATATGGTTATCTTCCTTTTTCCTTTCATCTTTCCCCTTTTACCAGCATGAAGAAACATATACAAAAAACAAGTTTTAAAGAAAAAAATACATTGAAACTCCTCTTTCTAAATCCAAAATTAGAATTTATTTATTTATTTATTTATTTATTTATTTATTTATTTAAATATATATAGTACCAGGTCTACAGGGTCTCACCACACAGATCATACTTTTAGTGAGCCTCCTGTTTGAAGCCTCCTAAGCACTGGGATTATAGACGTGCACCACCACGCCTAGTCTCAATCATCCTCTCAGTGAGCCCCAGGGTCAGGGCTGGCACAACAGGCCAGGGATCAAACCTCAGCCTCTGCATCTACCTAAGCAGGCACTTTAATCCTCTGAGCTGTCTGTCTGACCCCCAAAGTTAGAATTTAATCCTTACACCTCAATGTAAAGATTTGATGCATAACAAAATGGACTTTCAAAACCTGAAAGTACATTTGAATTACTATTAAGACTATTCAGAGAAAAATAAAAGAGATGCCACAAAACAAAGTTGCAAGCATTTAATGGAAAAAATAATCCTTTCTGTATTCTGCCCATTCAGTAAACCAACTTTTTCCCCTTTCTATGAATCCTGATGTCACCTTGTATCCAGGTATTCCACTGGATCCTATTGTGTAGTGACTTTTGAGGCCTGCTACTAAATTTGTAGGCATTTCTGGGCCATTCTGTTCTCCAGGTCCTCAGATTTTTAAGGGTTGCCTTAGTCTTATGCTATGCAGATTCAGGCATGAAAAGTGTCCCTTCTTCAGTTTCTGTACCTCCAAATGTTTCTAACACAAAGAGCTGGATTTAGAGGACTTTATTGAACATTTGATAGCCACTAGTCAGGACTGCATTAGGTATTCTACACATTTGCCATCTGGTAAAATGCTTTTGGATAATCCTGCAGCACATCACATTCTCATTTGAATTTCACCCTATTTTCTGTGCTTCTCTCTTCCCTTCCATACTTCAAAAATATTTCTATCGGTCTCTTTTTCTCTGAATATCTATAGCCCTGGGCTACTAAAGAAATGCATATCCCTAATTCTGACCTGATGCCTAAATTCCAAACTTCCCTAACTGCTGAAGTTTCCAGCCTTCTATACCTAAAGATTCCACCCCTTCAGGATTTCCATATCCTTTCCTCCATTGGCCTCACAATTTTCCTCCTACTAAATCACTCCCAGTGATTTTCCTTGTTTACCTCACTTATTTCTTCTCCCCCACACACCTGGGTTTAACTTGTCTTTCATCCTCCTTCAGAATTGTACCTCATCAATCTCCTGATGGATGGGATGCTAACAAACACACTCGTGTGCAGAATCCACAAATGAGATTTCCTTGGAAGGCAGCAGGGATGCACAGTGGAGAAGGAGGTTAAATTCCTTAGCATGACATTTGGTAGGGGTAGGCAGGGAAAGGGATTTAAATAGTATCACATGGAATTTTCAGAAGCTGTATTACAGTTGGGACATATTATAGAGATACAGTACTGTATTTCAATACCCTCAGTTTTAGATTGAGGAAATAGAAGGGGAGAGGTTATAAGTCAGCAGTCTAGGGCCTGCCTGGCAAGCATGGGGTCCTGCGTTTGATTCTCAGTAGTGTCCCCCCCCACCCACAAAAAAAAGAAAAAATCAAGACTCAGAATGATTAAGTCAATTTTTAATAGTCACAGACCAGAGGTTAGAATTAAAATCTCCTAACTTCAGTACTCTAATGTTCTTTTATATACAATCAATATTTGTTAAAATGTACTATATTTCAGTTTTAAAAGATTTAAAGTAATAACTGCTTTAAGTCCCTTTGTATGGCTCAATAAGAAGACAACAAAACTGTGATAGCTAAAATTTGTGTGAAATCTCAGAGGATTCTGTTCAAAATAATGTTAAAAGAGAGAAAAAATAGAATTCTCACCCTTCTAGATATCAAAATTTACTGTAGAGTTACATTAATGAAAATATTATGCTACCTGAATAAAGACAGAGATCTAGGTCAATGACATCCCAGACACAAACTGTCACTCATGTAGTCAAATGATTTTTGACAAGTATACCAACACTATTCTATATGACCAAAAGCTCTTTTTAACAAATAATGTTGGGTAGATATCTACTGGCAAAAATGAATTTAGAGTCTTACCTTATGCCACAATAATGAGCTAAATGTAAGACCTAAATTTATAATACCCTTAGAAGAAAATACTAGAAAAAATAATCAATGCACTTGACTGGCAAGCACAAAGGCCTGAGTTCAATCCCTGGTTCTAAAAAACAAGAAAAAGGAAAGAAAGAAAGAAAAAAGAAAAAAGAATCAAGACTTAGGGGTTTGGCAGGATCTCTAAGACATGACATCAAAAGCATAGGCAACCAAAACAATTAAATTGGGCTTCACAAAAATTTGAAATCTTTGTGCAGTAAAATGTATCAAAAGAGCTTTTTTACCAAGATGCCCCGAAGGCAAAGAAGGAAGCTTCTGCCTGTCCCACAGCTGAAGCCAAAGCAAAATCTTTGAAGGCCAAAAAGGGCATTCTGAAAGGCATCCAGAGCCACAAAAAGAAGATAAAAATGCCACGCCACCCACCTTCTGAAATCCCAAGACACCGCAGCTCCAGAGGCAGCCTAAATATCCTCAGAATAACGCCCCCAGGAGAAAGAAGCTTGACCACTATGCCATCATCAAGTATCCCCTGACCAAGAAAAAGAGTCAGCCAAGAAAAAGATCAAAGCCAACAACACACCTGCGTTGATTGTGGATGTCATACCTATAAGAACCAAATCAAACAAGCTATAAAGAAGCCCATGACATCGATGTTGTGAAGGTCAGTACCCTAATCAGGCCTGATGGAGATAAAAGGTATATGCTCGACTGGCTCCTGATTATGTTGCATTGAATATTGTCAACAAAATTAGGATTAAATAAACTGAGTCCAGTTGGCTAATTCTAAATACATACTTTTCCCCCCAAAAAAAGAAAAGTGTATCAACAGAGAGAATGGAATGAAAAACATATTTTCAAATCTGATTTTTCTTTTGTAATATAATTTGAACATAGGACCGATATACTGTATGATATACCCCACTACTTTTCTGTCCTTACACAGTGTCTGCCTACACTGGTAATTTGCTTAGGCTTACTTTGAACTTGCGATTCTTCTGCCTCAGCTTCCCAGAGTCCTGGGATTACAGGCATGCATCCTCATACCTGGGTGTGATAAAGCATTAATACCCACACTATAAAACAACAAATTCCAGCAACTGGAAACAAAACAAACAATTCAGTTAAAATATGGACAAGGATTGGAGTGGATATTTTCACAAAGTAGAAATAGAAAGTGTCAAAGGGCCAGCCAAATAGCTCAGTGGTGCAGGGACTAGGGGTTCAATCCCTGGGCCTGCCATGCCAGCCCTACCCTCAGGGCACACTGAGACAGCAATTGAGACTGGGCATGGTGGCACATGCCTGTAATCTCAGTTCTTGGGAGGCTGTAAAGAGGCAAATAACTACAAGTCCAATCTAGTAGTGAGACCCTGAGTACCCTGTAGTTCCTTCCTTAAAAAAGAAAGAAAGAAAGAAACAAAGAAGGAAAGAAAGAAAGAAAGGGTCAGTAAGGACATGGAAATATAATGAACATCATCAGTCATTTAAAAAAATAAAAACTACAATTTCATGCCACTTCATACTTCACTTTTGATATAATAGCCACTATCAAAAGCACAATTACCTCCCAAATAAAACAAAAGAAATTAACCTGTGTTGCTGAGGATATGGAGGAACTAGAACTCTGTACATTATTTGTGAAAATGTAAAATAGAGCTGCCACTGTGAAAAAATAGAATGGAAATTAGTCAAAAAATAAAACACAATTATCATATGGTGCAACTGTTCCACCTCTGGGTATAATCCAAAACAAATGAAAGCAAGAATTCAGGTATTTGTCCAGTCAATAAACAAATTTGATACACCATATGTACATAAAGACATGATTAATAGACATATATCAATAATATATGTATATACATTATTCAGCCTTTAAAAAGAATGAAAAGCTGACATATATAGTACCATAATATGGATAAGCCTTGAAGTCGTTATGCTACAGGTTTTTTTTTTT